>JANPWX010000022.1:1509484-1622230 GCA_024734555.1 Trochalopteron elliotii
GAAAATAGCTTGTCTGCTCACCTAAAGAAAAACTTGGCCAGCTTTTTTGTTGACATGATTGTGTTTCATCGTGCATGAATACTATTTACCCTCTAGGACATTTTTTCTGTCATTATGGAAGTTGGAAAAATGTAAATCTACTTCAGATATAATTTATGTGTAGTCTTTTAGCTAAACCTGGTTGAGCAGGAGTAGATGAGCACAAGTAGAGACCCCAAGAGGTCCATCAACAATCTTGGGAATTCTCTGAATTTGATTTATGTAGCCAAGAAGAGATTAGCACGATGTTCTGCTGACTTCTTATTGTGCTTAAAATAGTGTTTTGTATCTGCAAAAACAATATAGAAAATACCTTTTCAGTGCAAATGTGGGAGCTCTTCAGACATCTAGGTTTTGAAAGATTACTTCAAATCAGATTACTAAAGCAGAGATGTCTGTTAACAGAGGTAAAGTTCCTTATGTATTTAGCTTTAAGTTGTGTATTGAACTTCATACAAAGACATAGGTGGCTTTTATAAAGTTACATGAACAGAACTGTGCCTTCCATTTCAGATACAAGCAGCTGAGTTCCAGAGTTTATTACTGCATCACGCTGAATGACCAGGATTTTTCCATGTGTCTTTCCTTAAGAACATACTTTAGAGAAAGGTAATATGCAAGGAGATATGTACTTTCTTCATGAAATTGGGAGTAAAGGCTGTACCTTTATTACTGCTTTTTGTTTGGTTGGTTGTGGTTTTTTTCTATGAATTTGAACTCTGCAGAGTAAGTTTATATGCACTGAAAGATGCTACCCTCACTTCTGCCAGTTCTGGATTTCGTACTTCTTGCTGTTACACTGTACAGCCTCTTCAGATAAGGAAGCCAGTTTGTGTGCCAGTTTGAAGATCTTCTGCCTCACTATTGGTCAAAAATACAGAATGAAGTCTAGTCATGTAAGCTACTATATTAATTTGTGGTACTGACCAGAGTGCCTTTAGGATTTACTTGATTCAAATATTTCAGCCAAATTCCCACAGCCCAGTCTAAAGGGCATCTGAAGCTCAGTGGACTTTATGGCAGTAGCTCCAGAAAACATCCAGTTTTAGTAGACCCTATGTAGAAAACAAGACAAGGGTTGTTCTCTTTGGATTATGTTTTTGCAGCACAGTGAAGATATTGTCTGCATTTTTCTGTGAGATTTGTTTCCCTAGACCATGAATTAGTTTAGGTTAGATAATTTTAAATACCTTTCCAAATCAAGACATCATAGTTACTGTTAATCGCAGTTCAGATTTTAGAGTTTATGTGAGATTTTTATCATAACTGGGAAGTTGTTGGCTATTTTCCTTTGGGATGTTTCCATATTAATCTAAGTTTTGCGTTCAGCAAGGCAAGCTGTGAATTCTAGGAGAGGATAGTAGTGGGCTAATGTTACAAAATTGTGTTGCCTGTTAAAAAATCTAAACCAGTTTAATATCATTGTGGGGAGCTGAGTCACTCTGTTGTGAAGAAAAAATGAATTACTTTGTTTACATGTTATGAGATACATAAAGAGAATGCAATGTAGATGAGTGTTAGGTGTAGACAAAGAACCCAGTGATTTCTATTTGCAGTAGAAGTCTCCCCCAATCCCCCAAATCTCATACAATACTATTGTTGTAATGCAGTTACTCCTGGGAAACAGAAGTGTGAAAGTCAATGTTTTCTGACCCAAACTCTGCCTTAAATTTTTCTGCTCTTGTCAATTTTTTCATTTGCTTACAGGTTTACTTTGCTTGAGGAAAAATGTGAAAAGATTTACAGAATAAATACTAGCTGATCATTTTTCAAAATAAAAAATGAAGTGCTTTTCGGTGAATGGCTGTCTTTATTCCAAGTGAAGTCTGCAGTGATTAAATATTAAAATGATCCATGGTTTAAATGAATATAAAAAATTTTCAGGAGATTATTACAAAGATTAACATTTTTAATGTTTTAATAGTCCCACAGTTTATCAATCACAGGCACAGTGAAACTGCTTTTAGCTAACAAACCTGATGATCCCATATATCATTGCAGTGGTATGTACAACATGAACCTTGTGGTATGGTTGCTAGAGGAGATGAAGAAGCAGTGTATCTTACAGCTCTTTAATAATCAGGTTTATTCTTGAAGTACTTTTTGACACACAACATAAGCAGGTAACATTTTTTTTTTCTTTTGAAAAGAAAATAAGAAGGGAGAAGAAAGAAAAACCAGAGAAACTGTGGTGTTGGTAGCGGAAGAAGCTGTTGTTTCCTGAAATGGCAAACATAGATGGTGACTGGTATGGCTGTGGAAGAATAACAAGTTCTTGTGTGTGTGTTTTCAAAAAGAACTTGCATTAATGCAGCTTTGATATTGCAGAATTATCTGCAACAGCCTGTGATTCCTGATACATTTTTATTCTTTAGAATTATGTTTGAAGGTCATGAGAAAATGTCATGGAATCCCAGGTGCTTTTGTATCACTAGCTGTGCACAGATACCCCTGTAATCAGTGAGTTGAGTGAATACTTGAGGCATTCCTGACATGGACTGTGCTAATTCCTTTGTTTCTCATTTGTTTTGCATTTTTTTAGCCACAGAGCTAAAAATCACCATTAGTGATTTTTAAAGTTTGATTCTGCCTTTCTAGACACACACTGCAGTGATACAGTGGAGCTGTACACAACACAGTTCATTGTGTCCTGAGATTTTTTGCAGTTTTAAATGTAATTCATGGATCATCAAAATACTGTTCATTCATATGTTGTGATTGTTCTTGTCATCATCCTTCACCCAGTATGTTTTACAGTCAAAAAAGAGGCAGGATTGGGAAGAAAGGCTGATGAATTAGCCTATGTAAACCCAGAAGGGTTTGTAAAGAAGGACTGGATATAGGAAAGGAAGGGTGCAGTAGAAATCCAGGCCTAGACGTTGAGCTGGTAAAATGAATAAATAGGGAAAGACTGTTCTGACGGCAGAAACTTATGGTGGAGAAGTCAGAGCAGAAAGGACAAGTGTGAGAGGGGTGAAGAGCAAATGTTGGCAGTCGGTTAGTGTTGGGAATGATAGTTGGAAAGTTAAAATCCAGAGGACAAGCTGAAGTGCGCCGTTTTCTACACAAGTTTATTGTCTCTTATTAATGCTATTATTTCTAGTCTTAGGTAGGACAACAGATTGAAAATGGGGTTGCATTGTCTGTAGTTGGTTGCCTCTAACCAGAAAGCTAAATTAATCCTCATGTATTTCTATTGAAATAAAATAAATAGTGGAACAAAATAATAACCTTTTATGTCATGAACTGTTTTTTATATTGGGGAAACAGATTTGGTTGAAAATGTAGTAGATTTTGAAGTCTCAATTGTTTTCTCCCTGGCTGTGCTGTGTGGTGTAAATGAAGAAAAGGTTAAGTTTACCCGTGATAATTCCCTCTCACATTTATATTATCAATCAGCCTTTGTAGCTTTTTGTGCTTTTATCTATTGTGTTTTCATTGTAATCTTTACATATGAAGTTCTCAATTCTACAAACTCTTATGCTGAAATTTATTCACAAATGGCTCCGCCAGATGTACTCTGGAAGCCTTAAATGCTGTAGTTTAAGATGGTGCCAGCTGGTCTCTTCTCCCCACCCCTCAGATTGCAGTCTGGGTGGAGTAGCTGCCAATGCCTGCACCTCAGTTCACTTCTCTCACCTGAACTCACATTTCTTTTAGGGTGCCATGTGCTGATGTGGAGGCTGGGAATCAGATGCTGGGTCCTGGGCACAGAACACATCCCCTTTTGTTGTCCTTTCTTACAGCCTCCTAAACTGTGGCAGGAGATTAAGCACCTGGGTCAGCAACATCTTAAAGCCTCTCAGACACCCAGACGTGGTGATGAGACTCCTCTGTAGTTTTAAGTTGAACATGTTTAAAATTTTTCTTTTTTTTAATTACCTATATTTTCAATTTGTCACTGTACCAAGTCAGTGGGAAGGACATTTCCATGCTTGGCTTTACCATATCACCATCTCTGCTTAAACTCTTGACTTTTGTTTACTTTTAAAAGTGATCATGCCTAAAAGCTTATATTAAAAACCATAGATCTTTTTTTCATGTAACATGTATGCTATAGAAATTGTTTAGTAGGTGGTGTGTTGCTCTCATTGTTTGAGGAGCTGATTACACTGCCTCCAATTATGATTGCATCACTTACTTTACTGCTAGACCAGTTTTGTATTACTTACACTCTTGCCAAAAGGAAATTGTTAACCTGAAGCAGTGGATTACTTGTTTTGTTTTTGTGTCTTGGCTGCCAGACTGAAAGCACACTATTTATATAGCTAACGTTTAAATTTCGTTAGATCCTTGGTTTACTGTTACTCAGCTAAAATTAGTTTTAATATTAGAACTGTACAGTAACAGTAAAATGCATAAAGAGCTGGTGAGCTGCCAGCACTCAGAAATAATGGCTGGGAGGCCACTGGCGCTGGTTGAGAGCTTGTGGGGACTTCCCCCAGCATTTGCATCAGGTGTGATGTGCTTGTCCATTTGGTCTGTGTGTGAACATAGAAGTGATAGTGGCATATGATGCATAGTTCAGTGGTTGCTGGATTGATGAAGAAAGGATGAAGCTTAAAGCATGGCTGAGATCATGGTAACATGAGTCTGTTAAAATGTAGTTTGTGTGCACATGTTAAGGAACAAGGCATGCTGGATGTGTGTGCAGAATGGAAAATTTTTATCTTGTAAAGCTGAGGGAAGACTTAAAGGTCTGTGAGGAAGCTCCTGTAGACAAAGGGGATTCAAGTGCAGGGCAGTATCAAGAAAGGCTGGTGCTGCCAAGGAGAGTTAGGAGCATGGTTTTAAATAATAAGACCAGTGCAGGAATGTTGCATCTAATTTTATTTCTATGGAAAACATGCCTTGAAAATTTTGAAAGCATGATGAAGGTCCCAAAAGACACAGACTTAGTTCTGTTAGTAGAACTGCCCTTGGGAGGTGGATTTGAGATTGGGTTTACTCTTGTTGTGGTGTTTCTGACCACACATCTGCCTTACCTCAGCCAGCTCTCTTAGCTCTGCCTCCCACCTGGTTGCTGCAGAGGCCCTCCTGCATATATACTGTTTAGTGTCCTAGGCAAGGCTATGCTGAATCTGTCTGAATTTGTCATTTCTTCCCTTTGCAGAGGACATGAAAAGCATTGTTTCTATTTTCTTGTGTATATATGCAGCATAGAAGGCTTTCAAGGGCATATTTTTTCAGCAAATTTGAGTATTATTTTAATGGAACTGCTAAGAAGTGCAGCGACTAATAGTTTACTGGATTTTTTTTAATTTCTGAAATCATGAAAAGGTAGAAGCAAGGGTGGATGTTTTCCTTGAATTTTTTTGACGTGCTATTTAATTTATGGACGAATCTTTCTGTAATTTGGAATGACAAGTTTAACCAGATGTTCCTAGATTGATGCTTACTTTTTATTCTGAAAGATAGGATAATTTGAAAGCGTGGGTTATTTTGGTATCTTTTTGTGTATACAAAGCTAGAGACCAACAGGCTAAACAGGACTGGTATTGTGGAAAAATTATTATAGATGTAAAACCTATTGAAAAAAACTTGAAACTGTTTTCATTTTAAGTACACCAGTGGGGTTAAATAATACTAATAACTTCTGTTAGAGTAACAGATCATAATAATTTAAAACTAAAGTTCTCAGCACACTTGCTAATATCTTTTATGGCTTCATTAAAATACATGTGAAATAATTTACAGAGCAAAGCTTCTGCGTGAATTCTTCCAGTTCTGCATGGGAAGAGTGCCTGTTTATCTTCATGCATGTTTATATAGACTTGTGGAAATTATGATGTAAATGTGGATGCTGTACTAAAACATAGCCATATATGCAGAGTAAGGAATTCAAAGCATTTGTATTCTGTCATTTATTGCATATAAGTAATGTATATTGTATAGGCTAGGTTCAATTCTGTATCCTGACCATAGAAGGACACTATAGAGTATGTATTCTACCTTGAGGGGACCTTGAAGAGGGGGGGAATAATGTGTGTAGGAAAAAGCTCAGGGTGATGACTCTCTGACCAGACTTGTCTCTTTTCTGGTTTTGAGCCTTCATGTTTATGCACTGTCATTGCTGCAAACAGTGAAGAGCTGGAAGGGTGTTTCCCTTGTACTATACTGTTGCACATTTTTATTTACTCACCTTATTAAAACAAATGTATAGATCACTGTGGAAACAACTGAGGCAGCTGTAAAGCTGCGTGTGTGTGTGATGAAGTCTTCTGAACGGTATAAGAGGAGGCAACTTAGCTTTGTTTTCAGAGTTGACCCAGATCTCCTTAAACTTTTAAACTTAGCTACAGAGCTGTCCAGCTGTTGGTACAGTAGTGGCCAGACTGGGCAATTGTAGCAGGAAGAGAACAGACCTGCAGGTTCTTGTGATGGTGCTGTGTTCTTAAGAATACCAATCTGAGCTCATTTCACTGTCTAGATAACCTCTACCCTCATGCTCTAGAGGGTTTTTTGTTGTTTTATGTCATCTACAAGGCTAGATTTCAGGCAGTGCAATCACCTTCTCCTAGTAAAACTTTATGGCAGAAGCACACATTCTGCTTTGACTCCAGCCAAGGGCATGTGCAAACCCCTTGTCCTGGTTTGTCACCCCAGGACACCCCAGGTGCTTAGAGAGATGCACTCAGGAAATTTGAGCAGATGGAGTGCATTGTCATCTGCCGTTTTATCTCAGGCTAGGTTTCTTAAGAAATGCTCACAAACTGCTTTTCAAATTATGTCTTTTAGCAGTCTTACAGCTGTTCTGTTTGTAACTGGTTTTTTGGTATAGGTACCTCTTAGGCCAGAAAAGGCCAACCTTTAACACATCAGAATCCAGAATGTTAAAAAATTAAGTGCCGTCTCCTAAAGCAACTACCCATCAAAATGTGTTCAGTTTTGTATTTCACTAGTATTTTTATGATAAATTGAATTTCACTCATACTGAATGACTCAAAACAAAAGGAATACATTTTTTTAAATGTTTTTGTCTCAGTGTCATCCTCTCTTTTGGCATTCTTCTGGACAACGAACCCTGAAGCAAAATCTCTTCCTTATGACACACACCTGCACGCTATTCAGGAGCAGAGGGAAGAGGTGGGGATGCAATCTCCTCCCACCCTGTTCCCATTAGTGGGAAGAGCCATGAAAAGAGTACAAACAGGCATTTGCACAAATGGTTTAATCCAAAATCTTCAGCTGTTCACATGATGTTCTGTTTAAACTGATACTTTTCTACTGGTTGATGATTTTTCATTTTGGTGCCTTTCTTCCTAGCTGTACTTCACAATTTTTTCTGCCTTAAAATGAGGCAAGGAAACAGGTTACCAGATTTTTTGATGGTTATCAAAGCTTATTTTTTCATTTGGTGCATATAAAATTTTTATCCTGATTTTGATCCATTTGTTTAATTCAATCTTTGTTCAAGGTTCAGATTGTAGATAGATATCAGTGATCTTCCACTCCCCTTTTTGCCCAAATATAGCATAAAGCTTCCAAAGAGATGGTATCATGTAAGCTATTACTTTATTCTTTATCTTAAAAATCATTGTCTTTAGTGGGATCTCTGGATAGATTTCAGGAGAGCCAAGCCTTGAGCAATTTAGATAAAATCAACGGAGAGTGTGCTTGGCCTATTGTTTTCAACTACTTTGTAGACTACTGAGCTGATGTTATTTATGCCATATTAAACTTTTCACTCAGTTATGGCCTAATCCTTCAAAACCAAGTAGGACTTGGTTTTGAAAATGCTGCCGTTAATATCTGTGGGTCGGTGTTCACTAAGCCTGACTATTAAGCTCATTATTAAGTGTTGTAGGGCTGAACTTTACATTTTATCTGTTAATACTATGGTGGCTACTGCTTATCTACTGGTTTAGTCTCAATTTTAAAGAAAGAAAGTACAAAAAAGTCATATTGTGTTAAGGCTGATGAAATGCATGCCAGCTTTATGTTCTGATCTTTATGGGGAAGATCTGCGTCTGGATGCAGTGTCCTGTGCCATGTGTTCTAGGAAGACCATGCTTGATCAGGAATGTTGGATCTGATGACCCACTGTGGTCTCTTCCAGCCTGACCGATTCTGTTATTACTCTGTCTTTAATCTGTTGAATAGTGGAGGAGAACATAAATACAAAATGCACCAAATTAAATCTCCTTACACTTCATGTTTCTTTTGCCTGGTGACTAGACTAGATATTTTTTTAAAAAAACCTTATTTGCTTTCCTGAATGCCTAATACAGCATGTGAAACCAAAACAAAAGGCATAAAACTATTTTTCTTCATTCTTAGGTCAGCCTGTTTAATACTTACTGAGCTGCAGTAGCTTCAGAGAAAGGAAAAAAATGCACATTTGCTCTGAATGCTGGATGGAGAGATTACCCTTTAAGTCCTTTTGAACACCAGGTTTAGTAATGGAACTAATAATTCAGTTTTGCTAAGTGTTACAATTAGGTTTATGTGGACTGAAGTATTATTTGCTGCTGTCATTTGTAGACAACTTTTGCAAGCTTGCTCAGGGTAAGAAGGGAAGCAATCATTAGGCTATAAATATGGTGACCAGTTTTGGCAATTATTATGACTTGAAGTTGTGTGATGGGACGTTGTGTTATACTACAGTGAAATATGTTACAGAAGGGCACATTTGTCTGCCTCCCAGCTTTGTGCCTGCAATGGTGTATTTGTGGCTGTTTTCTCTTCTGGTTTTTAGTTATTAAGATAATTTTATTTGCCGAGAGTTGGGTTTCTGCTTGAACGATAGACATATTCAAGGAAAGTGGATATAAATATTAGAATTAATGGAGAAAAGTTAAGCTGAGACTTAGCCTCACATACTTTAAAAAGGTTTGGAGCTTTTTTATAAACTGAGAGCATGAAAAGAAAGGAAAAATTACAATAGTTTCAAACTGTCTTGTTTTGATAAATTACTTCAAAAAAACTATTTCAGTTTTTAAATAATTTACTCTGAAATCTTTTGTTTTTAGTAATCTTAAGGTAAGGCAAGTGAAGAGGAAGGCACCATAGAAACAAAAGCATGATAAATATCAAATTGCTACCTGTTCCAATTTTTGTGTCTGTGTGAATAACTTGAGAAGTTACAAGATTTATTTTCAGTAAAGGTCATTGTCCCATTTTGCAATACTGAAAACTTTTTGAAACACTGTTCTCTGGATGGTTGAGAACTGTAGTTTTAAGATGGATATACTAAAGGAAGGAATAATCCCTAAATATTTCTTCTCACTTGAGGAAGAAATCAGAATTTCATTTCCATCAAAAATGAGCCTAAGCTTAAAAATCTACAAATGAGAAATTAACAAGTGTATATAATTAAAGCATTCAGGCATATGGCAAGGCCATGGCTTGTGGGAGTCCCAGGAAAGAAGTAGCATTTAGGAAAAACAGAATTTTTGTCAGTTCTCAAAACTAAAGAGGGGAGAATAGAGAGCTTAATTTCTCATTTAAAGAAGGGAAAGAAGTCACTCTTCCCTTGCTGTAACACCCAGGGGGGCAAAACAGCGTCTGTGAGATTTTGGAGTAAGACTGCAGTAGAACCACGTGGGACTCTATTGAATGGCAACTTCATAACTTACTGGAAGTGAAGTGCTTAGGCAGACTTAACTGATTTTGAAATTTAGGGTCTTTGACCTCTAGCTTCATACCTGTTATTAAAGTCAGTCCTTACTTTATCAAAGGAAATGAGTGCTGGAGGGGTATGTGGCAGGGATGAAGAGGGAGTAAAATTGCTGGGATTTAACTGAACTGCAAAAGTGTCCTCTGCTGATGAGTCAATTACTGAGACAGAGCAAATAATTGTTTCTCATTGTTGCCCTTGACACGCTGAACTTTTTAACTCTTGAGGCAGAGAGCTGCGCTTCTCTCTGTTCTGTGTGGTGGTGATGTCCTCCCTACACCTCGTGGCACAGAGGTGTCTATACAGCATCTGCAGGTGCTCCCAGAAAGCTGTATCCATCCTTGGTGGATCTATCTCTGGGCTGTGGGGTGGTCTGGGTGTCTGTTCTCCTTCTATCCTTTTTAGCTCTAATTTCTGCCATAGTCCCATGTCCTTCCCACTACCCCCAAAAATGTTTTGACAGATTCTGTTATTTTGAAGAATGTTACTCTGAAATACTGCATATGGTGTCATTTACTGTGTAATTTTACCTTTAGCAGAGATTACTCTGCCCTCTCTGAAGTACTGAATTTTGAACTGTTTGGCAAGGCAGAAGTGAACCACATGTATGCTGTTTTCCTTCATGAACTTCTTTAAGGATATTTTCTTGACACGTCAGTGCCATCGTGGATTCATAAAAATGGGGGGAAAAAAAGTTCCTCTTTGAACGTTTGGAATTTTAAATTTGTTCAGATGAAGATCTGTCTTCATATTTAATTAAATATATGTTTCACACATGCTATAGCTCTACTCATCTCTGAAGTAAGTAGGGAATCTTGTTCTGAAGGCATAACAACCTAATAATGAAAATTAAACGTAGGGTGCATGGAACCACTACAGTTAGGAATATTCTGCAAAATTTCCTATTTTTTTATAGCAAGACTAACACCAATTGCTAAATAGATCTCTTCTGTGTAAGTAGTGCTTTTATAAGTGTGTTTTGGCCTACTACATTTTCATCCTATAGAAGCAGACACAAACTTTTCTGGGAATGGAAGGAACCTTTTAACATTTTTAATAATCTGTTTTTGCTTGAGAAAGCAATTTTACATAAATATGAAGTCCTTTTAAAAAATCTTATTCAGGTTTTGCCACCCTTGAAATTTTCACTCTTTTCTGATCTGTGAGTATATTTAAGGATAATATTTCCAACTCTTCAGATGTTTAAAAACATTTTATGTTTAGCAAAATTATGTAGACTCTTTACTAGACAAGAAAATGCAAATATTTGGGTGTAAATAATCCTACCAAATTTTAGTCACTCTGAGGAGGTTTAGAAACATAGCAAGAAAGCAAGATTGCCAGAGGTGATTTGAATTCCTAACCATTACATTTCTTTTTTCACCCATTGCAATGGGAGTGGAGATGGCCTCCTGTGTAGCTTGTGTGCCTCAGTTACATTCCTGAAATTTAGAGGAACTAATCTGTGTTGTTGATGAAATTAGTTTTTCAGAATATATTGCCTTACAATTTTGAAACATTCATAAAAATATACTCAAAATTCCTATGAACTATTGCCTGTTTATTACTTCTGTTAAATAAATGCAGAGCTAATTTCATGCACTTTGTAGGTACTGTATAGCTAAAAAACAAGAGAGCAGCTCCTTTCCCTAGAGTGCAGAGGGTACTAATTGTGAGTAACAGTGTGTGTTTTGTTCCTAGTGCTTACGTGAAGCTATGAAACAGCCTGATACACATCTGAGTAAAAGTTGTAATTCCTTTATTGTTTGAATCTTGGGATGTGGTACAGTGTTTGTTGTCCTTGTGTAGAATGTTGAAATTATTTTAATATCTGTTCTGACTGGCATTATGGATCCTGTGTTTTTGATTAATTTTCCTAAATTTAATTAAATTTAAATCACCTCTGCTGCTTTCAAGCTTAAATTAAGTAAAGAAGTATTACATTCCTTTTATTAACCAAAAAGTAAATAAATCCCCAGATAAAGCAGAGATGGATTCTGCAAGAAGCACCATGGGCGGGGGACTCTTTCGTTCGAAAGAATAGTCTCATTTTTTGAGAGAGACTTTCCAGAGGAATACACTACTACAAGGCTTACTGAACGAACATGAATGTATTTTGTACAAGTTTTTTTTTTAAGGTAGTAATAGTAGTAAAAAATTTTAAATTATTTTTCTCAGCTACAGTGTGGTTAAATAATTAATCTACATTATTTTAGCAATTTTGGCTGCAGGATGTCTGTGTTGACAGGCCTTAGTTACTGTACTTCAGCAGTACAACAAAAAAGAAGCCAATTATAATAACCAGCAGCAACAGTTTCCAAAATACCTACATGCAGATGTCTTCCCGCTTTAAATGTAGTGCTACCAGTTCTTTGGGATAATTTGATGTTTGCAGATGATCTGATGTGCTCCTTGAATTTTCCCTGACGTGGATAAAAGGCTGTTTTTGCTCTCTTGTAACTTGTAAATATTAGTTATTAAACTATCAGCTATGGAGTTAACTGGGAGAAGAGCAGTTCTTTCAATGATATCAGTAAGTTTTCATAGCATCTTTGAATCCTGTTAAAAACTGCTTGATTTATGAGTTGAGATGATCAGCCTGCATTATATCCAGCAAAACAAACAAAAAAGGAGTTATGTTTAAGGTAGATACCTATTTGCAATTAAAGATGAGGAATTTCTGCATTATACAGATGCCAAAGACTTGGTCCAGTAACTTTACGTTCTGTAGTGGTTCTTTTCTGTCCTGAATACTTTTCTCTCAGCTGGCTAACTACATTTCAGCTGCAAAACCAGTCATTTCATTGATTATTTCTTTAATGTGCCCAGTGTTAATATTTAGGCAACCTACTGTTGAAGAGTGCAAGCATGCTATCAAATGTCACTGCTAAGAAAGTTCGTACACTTGCAGATATGCATGTCTTTTGAGTGCTCACTGATTTACATTTTAAGGCTTATTACTGTTATTAATCATTTGTATTGCACCCATAATGTACAAAGTGCAATCTCTGAATATATAGATTCTATTCTTATTTATTAGTATTTCTAAAGTCATTCATAATAAGTTTGTATTTCATTAAAGTAATTGTTTCAGGTTTTTTTTAGTTGGTGTAGAAGATGCTGTGTATACATCAAGAACAGTGAATTGGGATTTAAAGTATAGCCAGACCTTGAATGGACATTTAGGACCGGTTTTAATCTCACAAAATGCTATTGACTGTTAGAGGTGATAATAAGCAATTAAGTGTTTTAATTATTATCAGCCATTCCTTAGGAGTAAAAGAAGAGAAAAACAAAGTAGTGTGATTTTCTGAGTGTGTAACTTTCAAAGGTGAATTACTAGAGGAGAAGCCAGAGGGGGTGAAAAAATAGTGAAGGGTACCACAAAAACAAAGATGTCTTTTAATCTTGTAGTATCTCTGAACCAGAAATAAATAAAAATCATTTATTGGGGCCTCGCTTTATTTTCTTAAAACCATCTTTTATAAAAGCTTGAAAGTTCAGGATGACTCACATTGCTGTCATATTATCTGAAATTTTTTTTCAAGTATTTTCAGCAGCCAGGAGAAGGAGCAGTGACAAGCTCCTTTACAAGTGTTTTTAAACGGTTATGTAGTCATTAAAACTCCAGGGACTTGAAGGCTTCTTGGGATGCATACAGCATGGCGTGCTCCCTATCTCTTTGGTTGGGCAAAGAAATGCAGGAGAAGCCAGATTCTCTATTTGCTGATGTCAGAAGCAGCAAAAGGGTCAGAGACCTGAGTGTAAATTTCTTTTACAGTAAAGATGACCAATTATCGTAGGATGACCACTCCTGTTTTAAATGGGGAGAATTAGTTTTGTAACTCACAAAGATTTCAGGCTTTTCCTTTATCAAGAAATTATTAGAAAGTTGCATTGAAAACCACTCTTACAGCAAGATTTATAAATAATAAATACTGCCTCTTATTAATCCATATTTTAGTTTAAGTCTAGCTCATGGCAAGTTGCCTCCTTGGGGAATGTGGGATTCTTTACTAGAGAAGGTGATGAGCCTTAGTCCCCAAGGAATTAAATAGTGAAAACAGTCTCAGTTTCGTACATGCTAATATAGATCTGTTATTCCCTTTCCACATCTATCACAACGCATTCTAAATTGTGGCTGATCTTCTATGCAAATAACTGTCTTATTAGACACTGGGCTCTGTGTGCCAGTGTCTCCATGGGTTTCTTAGGCATTTGCTGTGTAACCATCAAAGCAGTGGAAATGAATGGTGATTACTGCATCCCTTTGAAGAACAAAGAGGACTTGAGGTTCTAGATGCGAGAGTCAGTGATGCTAAGACACGCAGGCAAACGCCAAGTATCTCTGTGGCTTATTTTAAGTCAGGAAATAATTTTTGCCTGTGTTTTCTTCTTCTGTTTTACTGGCATTGCTAAAACTGCAAACATCTTTCACAGATGATGTTTTGTTATAAACCATTAGTAGACTAGAAATCGCAAAAGGCAAGTCGAAACAGTCTCTTAAGAGTGGCATAAAAAGGCCAGGAATTAGTTTTGCAGTGTAAAAATGTATCTGTTAACGCCTCAATTAGCTGAAAGTTCAAACAGTACTTTTATTTTTCCATTGTAATTATTATGTTGTGAATGTCACAAAATACAATCCAGTCTAGAGAATTTCTGTGAAACATAATAGAGGGGGAAAGAAATGCAACCCAGTGAATTACAGTTCACTGCTAACGTGTTTTACATAAAACAGGAAGTATTCTCTGAATTCAGCCAAAGTAATGTATGGAAAAATTCAAACACTGTAATTGAATTTTCAGTTCAAATTATTAGTGGTACTCTTCTCTACCTTGCTGTTTTTCCTGAGTACAGTTTAAAAAAGGTTGCTGACTTTGGAGCATCCAAGTTCATTTTATGCCATGTGTCGCACAAATGAAATGAAGGAGCCTGTATTTGTCACTTGACGTTAAATGCCAGTAATTCCCATAGAATAGATAAATATAAAATAATAAACTTTGTGGTTTTAAAATGCAAAAATAACTAGTGAGTGTCACTCCTTCAGCTATATTTTAAATTTTGTTTGAAGCTATGGAGAAAATAATGGTGAATGCTATAAATTTGGGATGCTGGCAGTAGTGTTCAGCAGTGCCATGGCATGGTTTTTGGGTCGTGATTTGGCATCTCAGTCCCTTCCAGGGCTGCACTTCCCAGAAAGCGTGCCTTGGCAGCAACCAGGGACGCTCGTCTTGCTGTAGCACAGCTGGTTATGCCTAACAGAAAAGTACAACTCTTGCAGATACTCCACAGCCATATGTGCACAATCTGCACATGGTTTGTGGCTACCCAGGATGATTCAGCCAAAGTTTGCCCTTGGCATGGTGCTCGCCAGGGCCAATTGGGAAAAGGCAGGACTTGGCTGCTGTGCGTCTTCTGTGCTTGAACAGTAAATCTGACACTTCTCAAAAACATCAGTCCTCTCCTCAAGTGTGGGTGTCGATGTTGGGACTCTTGTGTTGTAAGAGGCAGTCAAATGGTGGGGCTTATCATCACCGTGGCAAGTAATGTCTTCAGCCCAGCCAAAATGGTTCCATCCCAGTGTTTTGAGCAATAAGCATGACTGTAACAGCCAGTTATTTCTTAACCAGCGAAAAGGAGGTGAATTGAGTGTGTTTGTAGTATCTGCCGCTTGAGTGGCAGCCCTGTGAGGGATGAGTATGAAACCATAAGGTTTTGCATGTTCAAAGATAGATCAGAAATTTGCTAGAGTACTGTTCAGATGATGATTGTTCAGTTACATGAGTGCTACGGAAGCCCCCG
Source organism: Trochalopteron elliotii (assembly GCA_024734555.1). Classification (NCBI taxonomy): domain Eukaryota; kingdom Metazoa; phylum Chordata; class Aves; order Passeriformes; family Leiothrichidae; genus Trochalopteron; species Trochalopteron elliotii. The sequence continues at coordinate 1,524,945 of JANPWX010000022.1, forward strand.
TATACCAGAAAGAACATCTTTGTATGGATGATTTTGCAGTTCCTTGTGCAATCCTAGTGTCACCTCCTTGTGAGGAGGTGTGCAGCATGACTGTGCAACATGAGAATCCCATTCAAGAGTCAGGATGGTTGTTACTTTATGCAATGAAAGTAACTTTATGCAATGAAAATGATTTAAACTATCAATATCATGCCTGAGAGGTGTAAAATGCATACAGCTCCAGCTCTGTTTTTTGTTTTCCACCTCCTTTTCCTTTTCGTTCACAGATATCTAGAGCCCATGGCAGGAAGATAGGAGAGTGTGGGGTTGCTGTGGTATCTGCTCCTCTCTTTTCTCAAGGTGGCTGGAGGGCTGTGTCTGCAGGTGGGTTTCCTGAGCAATTTCACTTGTGGATGCACACAGCCTAATCCTGCCTCTGACTCCTGTGTGTGGTGTAAATTGATTTTCAATAATGGAAGCAGCTCACAATACATTCATTTCCTGGTTTACTGAAGAAATAAATTATATGGGAATGTGATTCAGTGGTACCAAATGCTGAATTACAGTGCAATCAGTTTAAATCTTTTTTTTCTTTATTTTCATTCAAACTAACAGGCATTCTGTAATGTTAATAACCCATGCAATGGAGAAAAAGGTATGTTTAGAATGTATTTAATAGTCTTCAGAATAGTGATGATTAACTCCAGTGTCTCATTGTACTCTGGGAAGGCTTATGTCTTTGTGTATAATCATGTAAATGTTGCTTGTTACCATTATTCTGATGTTATAAGCAATTGATTTTGTTAGTAATTTGTTTAGGAATAATATTGTGGTTTTTGTTTTGGTTTGTTTTTTTTTCCTGATAATGACAGTGAGTTTTGGATTGAAAACAATGGGTAGAAAAGATGCCTCTACATCAAGGATTCCTGTTGACCAGTACAGGAAACAAATAGGTAAGAGTTTGAAAGAAAAATCTGCGTGCTTAAAATAAAAACAAAACTTTTTTTTTTTTCCAGCAAGGCCCACTAGTGTAACAAAATGTAGCATTCCTCTTCAAAAACTTCATTTTATATATGCTGTTGAGTAATTTGTTCAGCTTTATGAAGGCAGTATTTTGAGTGACTTCAGATAAAGTGTGTGCTGTGTGTTTGGAAACACTAGTAAAATACTGCAGTGAAGTGGCTTCACGATGTTTCTGAACTGTTGCAACTTTTCCTGATTTTCCTGTTTTTCTCTAATTTCATATATGGGCATTTCTAACAAGATAACTTTCCTCATTCATAATAATTTTTGATACGCTGAATGTTACTTTGCATTCTATAACTGCATTTACTGTCACACTAATGGATATTTTAAGCATGTTAATTTTTTTTCCTTAGGACTTTTTCTATCCTTACCTAGTACACATGTGGGTAACACATATACAAAGTGTGTACATGCACACGTGTACCTTCACATAGATACTTACAGCAAACGCAAATCCCTCTTTCTTTGCATAAATGCAAAGGTGAGTTATTTTTCAAATCCATTTATGAGGATTCTGTCTCTGTATGTTAAATAATATAAAAGAGTCACACTATTTTGAAAGTTTATATATAAAATGAAGTACTTTAATCTGTACTCAGTTATTTAAGTAAATTACTTTGTTTTACAGTTGCTAAGCACACACATCTGTTTAAACATGCAGAAAACAACAAGTGTCTGGGAAAAAAAGGTTGTTTACAATGTGTATTCTCACAGTGAAAGAGCTAGGGTTATGTGAACAGTCTTATTTTTATAATATCATAGTTTTCTTAGTGCTGCCTGATTATTTTAATATAACCATTTAGTGGTCTTTTCAACTTCTCATCAAGTTGTAAGTAAGGGATTATTTTGTATTTTATTTGTTTTAGATAGGTATGGAGTCGTCTGTGTTTCCTAATCTTGGGCAGTTTGTGTGGCTGATTTCCTAGGCTTATTCTATGAGAAACACGGCTGAAAGCTTGAGAGTGCCTTTTTGGATAAGAAGCAGATACAGTACAAAAAATGTTTAAAAATAGGAAAACTCTGCTTTTGATTTTTTTAGGTTTTGTGTAGAAAAACTTGCAAGGAAACTGTTATCCAGTAGTCAGTGACACCACAAATATTTCACCCAAGTGTGTTTGGTGAGAAGTGGGAACCCTGCAGTTTGTTTTTGGGACAGCTCATCCTATGTAACTGGGTGCTTGAATAGAGGATAATTGTATCAGCTTTTTGGCATTTTCTCCATTTGGTTTTCATCATGATCACTTGTTTTTTAACCACTGCCTTTAGGGTTGGGTTTTTTTGGGGTTTTTTTGTGAGCACTTTTAGGTGACCATGGTTGGAATTGTTTTTTGAAATCCTCTGCAGGGTGAAAGTGTGGTGATCAGCAGGATCCCTGGAGAGACCAGTGCAGGTGTAAAGCTTTATTTAAGTAGGAAGCTCAAATAATTACCTCCCACTTTTTCACAGGTTGTGCTGTTTCTTGCACAGGACTACTGTGTGGCACAGCTGGACTTTGCAAAGCTGTGAGATGCCAGGACTGATCAGCTGTGCCTTGAGCAGGGGAGAGGACACTGTGCTATTAGCAAGGTGCTACGAGTATTAGTACTGGGGTCCAGCACTCAGAGGTGCTGTTATGTTGCTGACTTGGCAGTTTTGGCCTGGTGTGTTGTCTGAACAATTTGGCACCTTCCCTGTTATACATTGCAGCAGCATCATCCATTTGGCACTGCAAAATATGGAGGGGGTTCATAATCTCATTTTTTTTAGATGGGACACATTGCTCTTAACCTGGTGAAAGCAAGTGTTAAAAATTATTGCAGGGAAGAATGTCATGCTGGCAGGCAAATAAACTGCATAACCTAGGAGGTGTTTCTGTGTTTCTAATACTCCTCAGAGGACAGAGAGCACAAATAGACTCTGATCTGCCTTTTGCTCTGATGATGGTTGTTTCAGCTCCCACTCTGGTCATTCACTGATACTGCTATAGAGTTTGCCAATGGAAATCAGTTTTCTGAACTTAATGAATGTAAAAGGGGAGTTTGAAAATTTATGGGTACAATTTTAAATTTAAGTTTGGCAGGTGTGTTTGAATTTTATGTGTAACCATTTTGGGCTATCTTCAGGCCTGGTAGCTGAGCTTGGTGGAGTGAGCTCTCTGGTCTCATTATGCTTTTAGGTGAGTTACAGGACAAACAGGTGTATTATTGACAAATATCATCCAGTATTGCCTTAATGAATATAAAAGTGGTGTTGTGGTGTCTTTTGTCATTACTTCTTAATATTTTCTTACATAGTTTTGCATAACTGGTAATAATTCATCCATTTGTCACAGGATGATTAAGGTTGACAGGGACCAGTAGAGGTCATCTCATCCATCTGCCCTGCTCAAGCAGGGCCACCCACCTAGAGCTGGTTGCCCAGAACAGCGTTCAGATGGCTTTTAAATATCTCCAAGGATAGGAGCTCCACAATCTATCTTCTTGTGTTTGACTATCCTAGAAGTAGAAGGTTTTTTTCCTATGTATTTCTGTGTGTGTGCCCACTGCTTCTAGTCCTGTGACAGGGCATCACTGAGAAGAGCCTGGCTCTGTCCTTTCTGCACCCTCTCTTCAAATATTTATATACACTGATGAAGTCCTCCTTGAGCCTACTCTTTTTCTCCTAGGTAAACACTCTCTGATCTTTCAGTCTTTCCTCATAGGAGAGATGCTCAAGATTCTTCATCTTAACTCCTCTTGATTCTTGTTGGCCTGATTTCATTCAGGTATTTATTAGAAATTATACAGAAAGAATTTCTTTTTTTTTTTAAAGTCATTTGGTAAGACTTAGCTTTGACATCTTAGGTACTGTTGCAGGGATGTTTTAGTGTGAAGCTGTTCAACAGATGATCCCTTGGAACACAGAATGCCCTAATGCTCCAGACTTCCAGTTTTTGCAGATGGACATTTGGTCACCCTTTCTGAGGTAGATTATATCTAGAAAGAGTAAACAAAGTGAGCCTGCACAGGGCCTGTCTTTAAAAAAATTAATTTATCAAATGCGTTTAAAGCTCAAAATCCATGATTTGAGTGATTGCCGGCCTTCTTTTCCAGGCATTTGGTATATATGGATTGTTGAAAACATTATGATAGATGTTGGCTGAATAGCTATCTCCTGCTGACTAATGGTGTGATGTTATTTTTTAGCTTACAACTTAATGTTTTCTACCCTTGCTGGATAGAAGGTAACCAGATTGAAACATTTTTCGTACCTTTTTTTGATGGAAAATGGCAGGCTTCAAGGAACAACATGTCACAAAGTCGTATCAACTTCCAACACAATTTTCAGTTAGATGTTTAGTGGAGTAATTTGAAATAGAAGCAGATTTTTAATTTAATTTTGTTCCAAGCTTTCTGTTTTGTTCTGAATTTCCATACGGCGTGCCACATGTTTGCCCTGTGCCATGGTTCAAGTTCATGTTGATTACTTCAGTTCAGCCGTTTGCCTTTTTCTCTTCTCCATGAGACAGGATCACTCATGTCTTGTTTGCCTCTGTGCCACTAGCGGTTGCTGTTTGCTTCAGTAGCATTTTCAGAGGATTTCCCCAGCACAGGGATTGATACTGCTCTTCTCTGTCAGCTGGCTTTCAGCCATCTCTCCTGCCACCAGCCAAAATTTGTCTGTAGCGCCACTTAAGCTAGTGCTCCAGTATCTTGACAGTGGTACTGCCTTCTCCATGGGGAGCAGAGGCAGTCTTTTAGTTATCAGACCAAGCTAGCAATGGCTTTGTGAAGCCTATCCCCAAGTGAGCAGGGGACAACCACAGCAACCTTTTCAAACTGGCTTCAGCTGTGCCTCGAGGAGGGAGGATGGCACCAAGGGATCTCTCCCTGTTCAAATCTCCACAAGCAGCCAAGGCTGTAGAAGAGACATGGGGAAAAAGTAATTTTAACACTTACTCATCTCTCACTCACATCCCCACATATACACCTGTAGTACAGCAGCAAACAGAGAAGCTCTTCTGCAGAGCATTTCCTTCTCCCTGCTGCTGTTTGTGCTGCTGTGCTTAATTTGCTGGAATCTGAGGAAAGGTGTGAGGCAGTATGCATCCTTCTGCATTTATGCAGCTTTGCTCCACAAATGCTGTGAAAATAGCAACAGGTTTTGTACCATATTTGCTTTGTTTACTGTTATGTGTGCTTTAAGTTCCCAGAACAATTCCACATGTATATTTTCCATCCTTCTTCATCTGGTGTGTTGCTTGCTCGGCATGGAAGCTGCAGGATTTGTGGGTAGTGTTCATGACTTGTGTGATTGTGGGATCCTAAGCAGGCATACTGAGAGGATTATAGCATAACTAAAACCTGGTCTACAAATCAGGAATAGACATACTTTTGGCTCCCATTACTATTGTGTTGCTGTAGCATAATTTTTCATGAGGAGAGGTTGTTTGCCAATCGTTCAACCTTCAATTTGTAGACTCAAAGGTCTGCCTATTGTCTGCTCTATATCTCCTGACTTGCCAGCTTGATCTTTTAGGGGGTAGAGCTCATATAGGCATAGGCCAGGGATTCTTTGGAGCAAATAAGGCTCCTCACATCCCCTGGAAAGGAGTAAAAGTTATGAATGAAAATACATTCTCTTTTTGTTTTGGAAAGCACAAAGCTACTCACTTCTGTAGAGTGGACACAGGGACTTGGTGATGGAGGTGGTCCTTGTTGGCATCACACAGGTGGAGCAATAGGGAAGGGGACTGGGTAGGAGTCCTCAGTCCTGCTGTGGCAGCACAGGAGTGGAGAGAGCAGTGCCCACTGAACTAACAGATAAAACTTTGTGGGTAAAGCTGGGTCTTTTAAAAATTCCTTGGTGTGGAGACTGGTGACTTGTCCAGAAGGAAAGTGCCTCATCCTAGGACCAAGGCTGTGGGATCACTGTAGCCCTGAGATGGAGAAGAGCTTGGGCTCTAGTGGCAGCACAAACATCTCTGGGGTTCCCACCTCCAGCTACCAGTTGGAGCATGGACCTGCTGCCTTCTTGTCTCCAGAGAGAAGCGCTTTTTGTGGCAGATTGCCATTTCCACCTACCCTTCTGCTAAAGGAATTGTCTTTACTCTCTACCACCTCACCTTTTCTATGTTTTCTCTTGCTGTTTACCTTCTCTGTGTTTTTATGGAGTTAGTGTGCCTCTGCCTTCCTTGTTCTGAGTAGTGCCCTTGCATACTCAAAAAAAGTGGCCATTACCAACCTTCGTTTTCAGCTTAGAAAGAGGGAAAACATTACATTTTGATACTTTTCATTGAAATACATTGCGTACTTTGAAGTGAAATGTGGTTGTTTTGTTTCAGATCAGGAAATGCTTGTTATCAGAATGAAAATTTTAGATATAATTTCTGAAATAACAGCAGCAACAGCAAAAAATGTTTGAACTGAATTTGTACTGAAAATTTCAATATTTCACCCATTTGTCACAAAACAGCAATTCCTCTATCTTTTGTCTGTCAGGAAAAGGCACAGAACCAGAAAGCAACATCTGCATCATTGAGATTGCTCTCCTCTGCCATAAACAAAGATGTAGCAGGACAGATGAAGTAAAAAATCAATGAAATAAAAAAACTCCTGGTCTATGTTTTAACTAGTCATATTTTTTCCCCTATTTTAATGTCAGTCACCTATTTACTGTGGGAGAGGAAAGGAAGGGAAAAGCACAGAAATGAATACTGACTACTCAGAAAGTCTTCTCCTACTGTTTATAGTGAAAGAAACCCCCAAGAAACAAACAGTTCTGGTATACTCTTTTTTTTTTTTTTTTTTTTTGCATATGGAACATTACATTTGCTCTCTTGAATTTTTCTAATAAAAATCTATTACTAAGCATGTAATAAAGAGAAGTAGGAAAACAGTCCTCCTTTTGCTATTATGTGTGACTGTTGGCAAGTTTTGGAATCTAACTTTCATACTTCACAGTGATAGGCCACTGATACCATGTGTAGTTCCTTTTTTTGGGGGGAGATTTTGTGAAAAATGAATTTTGGTGCCACAAAAAATGAACTACATCCTTTGGTCAATTTGTGCTGTTTTGATTTTAATTTTATGCCAGTGGAATCACTTTTTGGAAACTAAAGTGGGAGCAGCTGAGGAAAGCACTGCTGTGAAGTAAAGCCTAGTCTGGCTGTACTAATTTAATCCACATTTTGTGACGATTGGGATGTTTTTAAATATGTTCTGTGAAGAGTGATGATGGATGTTAAGCACATGCATCTTGTGATCACATAGTTTGTAAGTCCAAAGCAGCAGAGCTGTGTTTTATTGCCTTGGCTGAGAGCATAAAAGGTGATGGTAGATCTGGATATGTACTTACGTTTGTGTGGATATTATTTAGTTTTCATTTGTTGGGCAGACATAGACTCAGTCTGAGCAAGGATGGGAGGGGTGGCTGCAGATCCAGAGGGCTGCAGGAATGCGTTCACACACCTTGAAGAGAAGCTAAGGAGAAAGGTTGTGTATCTAAACCCTTGGCTCCCATCCCTTCTCCACAGCAAAGGTTTCTTTGAGCTTGTTTGATTATACTGCTTTTACTATATGTTCATACTACTCTTGTTTAGTACTCTTTTACAGATGGAGGCTCATAGTCTGCTCTTATTTTAATCTCATCAACAATATCACTATTTCACTTAGTGGAATTACTACAAATTTGTTATAGGTGTAAATGAGAATGAAATTTGACATATTTCTAGTAGCTGAACTGGCTTTCAGCATGGTGTTATTTCAAGCACTTGCAATTCCTGTAAGGTATCCAGTGTCTACAGGGCTGTTGCAATGTTACATATTTGTGTTTGTAGTTACTCTCAGCTTCATTCAGTTTCTTCAATGAATTCATTTCTGCAGTCAAAGTCAGCTGAGAAAAAACTCTTACAATCCTTTACAAAATACACAAAGTTTTCACTATAGACACATATAAGCATGTATATATTACATTCAGAGGCAGAGCAGTTTAACATTTTTAGAAATTCTTTCACCAGACTTTGAAAATCTTAGCTCATGTGTGAAAGCTGGACTTCAAAGTACTCTCATCTCAGTGTGAATATGTAAATCTAATTTTAGACACCCATTTCTGAAAAATCTCAGACATAATTTTTCGGTGGGTACAGTGTTCATATATACACATTCTCTACGTGTGGTGCATGTGCTTATATTTGTAGGTACTATTGCATTAATATAAATGCAAGGAGAGTTGGGCAGTGAACTACAAATTGGATTTCCTCTCCTTTCATCATAACAAAGCAGTGGAGCAGGCATTAGAATGAAATGCCCAGCGCAGATGCATCTCTCAGGATGCATTGATTGATATTTAAGGTGAACATAATTCATAGTGTTAACTGCATTTCTTTAGCAACGGTGCTATGAAAAGTGGCTCTGGGTTTTTTGGGTGCAGTTAAGTTTTGTCCAGCCGTTGTCCTACCATGGAAAGGGGTAGTCTGTTAAACCTCTGCTACTCCTCCCCTGTCTGGGCTAGCAGTAATGAAGGCAGCACGAGTCTGACAAGCATTGCAGAGGCAGTGGTCTAAGAAGAAAGACATAAGAGTCACTTTGGATCAAGTCAAGAGATTTAAGTGAAGGGATTTTTGTATTTCATGCTTCAGGATGTGACCATGTGCATTATGTGATTCTATTTATGGCCTTAAAAGAACATGTTAGATGTCCATGTTCAGGGAAAGCATGACCACAGAATAGTCGTCTGGCTTTTGTAATGAATTGAATGTAATGAATCACGTTGGTGATTGCAATCATGCAGTCCATTAATTGCGTGTTGTCATGGATTTCTGTAACTGGATTGTATTAAAAATATTTTTCTTTTCAGTGGAAGCTGTTGCTTGTATTATGCCTTATTTTGGAAGAAAGTTAGGAGCTGGCTACATTGTGCTTTTCAAGGTCTTGAACTATTTATGGGATTGTCTGCTCTGCTCTACATATTGCTTGCAGGCGTAAAGTGTTGGATAAGAAAAGAACTTACAGGACAGAAAGAGAATGGTATTAGGAAGCTCAAACTGCTGGAATGAAAATAAGAAAAGGCATTTGCTTGATTTGAATTACAGTCACAGAAATCTCAAACATCATGTGACTGCTTTTGCTTTTATACTTGATGGCAAAAGCTGATTAAAATAAGCACTATTGAAAGTATTCACACATTCAAAGTTATTGTGAGATATTTTATTTGTGTAGTATTTGAATCAGTATGGAAAAGCACTGTGAAGTGAACGAAGAGCTCTACAATAAGTGGAATGTGGGAAAACAAATAATTTGCCCTGATTGAGCACTCTGGTTTCAGTTAATAAATTTACAGGTAATACAACGCAAGTCACTAATCTCTTGCTTAATTTCTGAAATGCTTCACTTGAAATCTGGTCCTTGTCATTATCTCAGTTGCATAGATACCCTGTTCACTGTGGGACCAATGCAGGGAATTTTGCTCAGCTAAGTTACTGATACTGTTTTAGAATAACTCATAAAGCAAACAATAATATTTTCAAGAATTTTGACCACCTATTAATTAGGCAAAGTGGAAAAGCCTGGCTTTTCGTTCATTTATTTTCTGTGAATATGTTATCATTATCAGCATATTTGCATTGGTGCTGTAAGATTTGTACCAAAACTGGTATGTTCAGCTGCAATATTTGATTTTTCATTAACTAAGTAACAGTAAGTTTAGAGTGCATGGGTTTTTTTTTTTTTGTTAGAAGTAATTTTCCTGTGGTATTTTAACCAAATACCTGTGGGCCATTCATAAGCATTGATGTTTGGATGATCTAGGGTGTGATAGGTAAGAGGATGTGACACAGATTGTCAATAAATCACTTGCTTAGGTTCAGCCTAGGTGATAGTCATGGGAAGATGGTAACTGCCTGGCAGATGTTGGGTGGCATTTATGATGCGATGTTTGTGCATTCAGTTCCTAGTGGAGAACTGTTGAAAAACATCATTATTTGTTGGCAGTCAAAACAGAGGGGAGCTGGATAATGAACTAGCATATGGAGTGAAACAGTGTCTCAGCATTAGACATGGTCCCTTCAGCTCAAGGTTACAGCATACTGGTAAGAGCGCAGCCCAGATTTACTGAAGCTGTTTTGAGTAAGTCTGAGCTCACACTGTGCATTAAACCCTTCAGCTCTGGGCCTCTTGAGCACAGTGCTTGTGTTGACCTGTCTCTTATCAGCACTGATTAACTAGGCCATGATGCTGTGTACTGTGGCAATGCATCTCCTGCTTGCACCTTACCAGTTCACATCAAGGACAGAAAGAGTCTGCAGCTGTCAGTTTAGACCTGGCCTGAGGGACCTGGGGTCACTGTGAACTGAAGAGCAGGGAGAAGTTTTAAGTTAAAGTAGAATGTAAATGGGGCCTTTTGCAGACACTGAGTGGAGATGTGTAAGAATAATCTCTACAGGCTTCTGTTCTAACAGTGAAGGGTGAGAGTTTGGGCTAGTGATTCATGTCTGCACTTGTAGGTTAAGCAAGCATTGTACTGCTTTCTGGCACAGAGGTCAAATAACCTTGATGGTACTGTTAAACTTTTATCCCTAAAACAGAGTGGCTGCTTGCATACTGCTTATGGAATATTGCTCCAGGCAATTTTCAGTTTCTTCTTGAGCCATGTATAGGAATACATGGGAGAGAGTGACAGTGGGCACATACGTCAGGGACTGCTGTAACAATTGGAGTGAGCATACCCTTTAATTCCAGTTCCTTTTTACACTGTCTAATATATTGGTGCACCTGCAGCCAGATAATCAGAGGGTATAGTTCAACATTACAAAGTGACCTTTAACAACACCTACCTCTCCTCGTTCCTGCCACAGTATCGCAGCGTATAGTATACCATCCTCTGGGATGGCAGAGCTGTTTATATGCCATCTTGATCCAGCTTGAAGTAAAATATGTGCACTGAGCAGTTTGTGAGTTGAGTGAACTCCCTGATCTGCTTCATCATCTGGCTGCATGCGCAAACTCTAATACACATCAAGCCCAGGACAGCACACTGCAGGAACTGAACTGTGTGGCAAAACTCAGGCCAGCAAGTGCCATAAGCCAATATTGCAGTTGAACACTTTGCAAAGCCAAGCTACACATCAGCTGAGTTTAGGAAGAGTCTTTACTCCATATAGCATGCAGATTGAACAGATTAGGGAGTGTAAGAAGGATTCAAGCCCTATGTAAGTTTCCCTCAGCTTCTCAGAATCAGTTTTGATTTCAATCCAGTGGCCTCTGTAGGTCAGATAAGGTCTGCAGGCTGTGTTACTTTATTGATAATAACTACAATAGTTCAAATCCATGCATTTTTAGAGGTATTTTACACTGTCTTCAGTGAACAATGATGTTGCCTTTCATACATGTGGAAGGCATAACAAAACCTGAATGCGGTTCTGTTTTTGACACAGCCTTTTTCATAATGTTCAGGTATAGTACAATGGTGTTTTGCCTACTGAACAGTGGAAAGAAGTGGAGTGAAATGACTAATGGGGTTGTCTCTGAAGAAATACTTCTACAGAAAAGATAGGCTGCAGTCCTCTCTGTCTTTTCTGGAATAGATGAGGACTACGCAAACTAGAATGCAGAGAGAGAAACATTGAATAAATTGCAAATCAAACAGAACTGAAGGTACAATCCTTAACATGCTTCATAGTGTGAAGTGTCTCAGAAGATCCACCTGTTAAGTACAATACCAGATGGAAAAGATTGGTAGAGTTACAAGAAAGACTCATGTCTGTAATACAGGAGGCTCTGTGTGTCTTGATAGGCAGCTTGGAAAACCACAGACCTCATAGCATACTCCATGAAAGAGCTTCTATCCAAATGGTTTAATGGAAGAAGGAAAAATAACTTGTGTTTGTGTAGGGAAGATTATCAAATTCTAATGAGTAATCATCATGAAAAGGACAAAGAGGGAAATGCTTTCATGCATTCTTTGGAGAGGGAGAATAAAACATTTTGGCTCTTACAAAAGCAGAAAAAAATGTATCCAACAGAGGATTGTCTTCCTCATCTTATTTCTGTCACAGATGACAAAAGAGAAATTACAAGCATAGTTCAGTGTTAAATTTTTTTGCTTTATTCAGCTACCTTTCAGGTAATTTTTCGTCTGAAGAGAAACACTTCCTACAGGCAAGAGACCATGAGTAGGAAGGTTGGATTTTCTCATGGTGGAAATTTGGGACAGGTATCACACTGCTGAATTTAGCAGTTATTTCAGATGCTTATTCTTCTAACTGGGAGCACAATCCAATGCATAAGCGTGAAGATAAATAACATTTCTGTGCTGGAAAAGCTAATTATGTTTCTTCACCATTTGTTTATGGCCAAAGTGGTATCAAAGGTCTGTGCACGTTGATGACCAGCTGCTTCACAACCAGTGATGTCAATTCATCGGCTGGAAATCTTAGCAGAAAGGTTCCCTTGTTCCTAATGATTACTCATGGTCATGAAAGAAGTGTACTTTATCCTGGTATGCATTTAAAGTAATGTTAAAAAATATTAAAGCCATTAAATAGGGTACTAGGGGTAGTGAGTTTGAAGTACTGAGTACTGTTTTGTTCATCTGTGTTTAAGAAAGATAAATTGAAAGTGGAAGAAATGCTGAAAGAACTACTAGGGAAGACCAAGAAGAGCCTTGTTTAGCACAGCTGAACACAAATTAAGACAAATGTGGTTCCTTTTGGAACTTCCCAAGTGAACACATGGGAAAGACACAGTCCATATATAGCCAGTCCATAACTGTATAAATTGTCCATAAAGAAACATAACAGGAAACAGAAGGCAGTTTCTTACCAATAGGAAGCTGAGCTTCTTGGGTAATGTCCTATTGGTAGGCTAAAGAAAAAAAAAAAAAAAACTGACCAAAAATACCCCCAAAAAACCCTACAAACTGAAACCTTGAATTTGTTTTCCAACTGATCATTTTCTGTGATCAGTTTTAAAGAAAACAGAATGATACATGTGCCTTCTCTAGCAAAGCACTGGATTTCAGTAGTTCACCAAGTCCTTCCTAGTCATATGTTCCATATGGACAAAGTTTCACTGTGAAGTGGAGCAGCTTTCTGAGATATTTATAACTAGAGAATGCATTTGGAAGGATTGCCATAACTTTCTGACTGAAGTTCTACTTGTGGAAAAATTAATACTGAATATTTTTACCAAAATCAAGATTTGAGGGGAACTGACAACATAATCTTGAATTTCACAGGCTTTTTCCTTTTTTTTTTTGGAGAGAACATGAAATTCATGCTGAAAGGACAGAGATAAGGGAAAAGGGACACATTTTGATCATAACACTAAACTTTGTTTTTTTAGTGCCTGTGCTCTCAGTGTGATGAAGCTATCACAATATTTCCACAGCATCATTTTTTTTCAGTTTTTTGGAGGTACTTTTTAATAAACTGTTGAGTGTACATTTGGTGTTGCTGCACTTTTTGTTCTTTGTATTACAGGAGTGCAGTACTTAACAGTCTTAATAGTAAGTATAGTGTGCAATATATCAGAGGATCCCCAGTTGTACATCTTATACAGGACTTTCCTATGTTACCCATTGGTCCTAGCTATTCCAGCATGTCCCAATGGTAGGATGTGACACAAGCATTTTGTCATCAAAAAATCTCAGTAGGAAAGTAAAAGGAGCTCATACCACATACTTCTAGCAATCAGCTCTTCTCCAGGGGATGACAGAACAGGAAAACACATAGTGTCTGTAGGTTGACAAGGAACCTGGGAACATGTTTTATTTAGTGAGTAAAAAGGAAGATTTTCAAACAGTTTACAGCAGGTGCCAAAGGTGGTGGCAAAAGGGCATGGTAATATGTTCTATCTGCACTGCATACATCACTGACTGAGGTGCTTTCTTTCTCCACCTATTTATTTATAACACAGCAGATGCGAAATCAGTCATTTGCCAAGTATTAATTTAACTTAGTTTATCTCATTTTGAAAGAAATTTATGCAGGTGTGCAGCAGTTATTGAAATCTTCCCCACAGAAATGCTCAGATTTTAGAAGTGTACAACAGTATGGGGGACATTGGAAGAGCTGTGTTCTCAGTAAATCTTGGAATAGGTTGATATATTGGCTGGGGTGGGTAATAGCAGAGTAAACACCTGGAGTGGAAAGTGGTGAAGGCACATGTATGTCTGGGGACTGGGGGTCAGTAACGTATCACACTGATGTGTCAACTAGGGCTACTATTTGAACAGCATTTGAACTCAAATGTTGTAGTAATACTGCTTTAATAATTTAGTGTCATCTATGTTGCATTTGCAAAATCCCTTTGCTAAATTCCTAGAACTTGGCATAGTGAGATTCATTGGCTTTTTTTTGGCGTTAGGAAAAGTGTGTCTGTCACAAGGACCATTTTGTTATTGAGAGTGTTGTTGTGTCTCTTTTCTTCTGAGGAATGGAGCTGTTGCAAATGGGCCATAAGGGAGGATGTGTGGCTTTTTTTGTTGTTTTGTGTTCTTATATCTATCTATCTATCTATCTATCTGCAAAATGAGACATTCAGAAAAATGTTTCGTTCCAAATGGGAGAGAAACCTCTAGGTTGCACGGAACTGAAAAATTACTTCGAAAAATAAATGTATTCACTGTTTTCCACTCTGCATGTTATGTATAATGGAAGTGTCCTGTCTGGTGTGTTTAGAAAACAGAATCAGCCAGATTGAGGAATGTCAATAGAGGACAATTCAGAGAGTTTACAAATAAACTCTGGTGTGCACAGGTCAATCCCTGTCCTGTCTTCTGGGAGCTGGGGGGTTCTCTGTGCCAATGGTTTGCATCAGGACTCTCTCACAGGAAATGGAGATGAACTAAGACCAAGTCACTGGCCACCTAATGGTGCATGGCTGATGTTCTTTGTCCTGTGTTACATGCTAGACCACATTAGGTAACTCTAGATGGAGGGGTTTCATCAAGGGAGGGCTGGGGCAGGAACACAGGACTTTTGTGATCAAAGCAGTGTCCACATACAGTTCGTGAGGAACATAGCATAGCTAAAAGTTAGTTTTCTGTTTAATTCTGTATGCTTTTCATTCCAGAAACTGAAATTGCTTTGTCCATGAGTTTATAAATATTTAACACACATTTTTAATGAATAAGAAATTGAATTTAAGGGTCAGAAGCAGATTCAGTTACTTTTTCAGTACTTGTTTAATTATTTCTCATTATATTTGTAAATGTAATTTTAAAATCTTTAAAAATAAATTAATATAGGCCATCAGAGAATCATCTCTAATAGATAACATTCATGAGTGCTTTTTACTTCTATTATACCATTAGACTAGGATCTCAAGAGTTTTTGATGAGTACCAAAGTCTTGCAAGGAAAAGAGATTTCCCAAGGTCATAGAGTAATTTTATGGAAGATTCAGGAATAGAAGACATCTCCATGCTTTATCTGATCTAATCAAATAGTTTTCCAGATGATAGAATTTTTTCCTTAACAGTCTTTCCATCTTTTGTATGTTTACTACAAGAGACATCATACTTAAAAGATCATCCTGTGGAATAAAGATTTGGAAAAAACTGGGATACTGGGAGCAACCCTTGATTCTTTGGATAGATTGCCCTAATACATGCCTTTCACTATTTGTATAATTTATAATACAGTGATGTTCAAAGTAAGGTTATTAATGAAACCAGCTGATTTTATTCATTAAAATATAAACAGAGCAGTGATCCTGATGCAAATGGTGAAATAAAATCAAAGAGTCTCAGATAAAAATCATTACCATCACAGTTTTTGGAAAAACTGCAACATATTGACAAATTTGACAACTACAACAATTTTGACAACAACTACTTGACAAATTTGTATTTCTAAAGAGAAGGTTTGAAGTAAAGCCTAGCTATTTTTCACTGTGTATTTTAGATTGCAGTATTTGTGAAGGATTCCAGACATTCACCTGTCAGGCAGTAAGTCCAGTCCAGGAGTCAGGAGTAAGATGCCATTATTTTACTATATACACACATGTAATTCCTTTTTTGTGAGCCTTCAGAAGGGGAAAAGGATGGAGTTGAAGGTCTGAAAAATTAACTTTAAAAGATAGCCAGGCTCCTCTATCCTATTATCTTAACACCCATCTCATCACTGACAGAAGCCTGGTTTGGCTCTTGAAGCTAAAATTCTGTCTCCTAATATGCCTTCAAGACATTATTACACCTTTAGTGCTCAGGTCTATAAACCATTACTCTGGGTGCTCATAAATATGCATTTCCTTTACACTTTTATGTAAGCTGCTATTGCTGTCATTCACTTTTACTTAAGACCTGTCAGGTGGTGTTTCTGTTGAAGGAAAGAAGTTTAAATTATGGGCGAACTGAAGATATGTAGTTCTTAGGCGTGCTAAAATTATGAGTGAGTTGGAGAGATTATTCCTCACAAGTAATTTTAGGATCCCAAGGGATAATGGTGATGTGTACAAGAGATGTTCCCTTCTTGGCTAATTCCATTAAAAGCTTCTGATTTCTGCATTGCTGGAGTGAGACTCCAAAATCTGCTTTTCTATCTTACATAATCACTTTCACAGTATTCTGTAACATCCACCTCTGCTACAACTGTCAGTGCTTTGACTTCTGGAGTGACAGTGATATGTAGGTCTGACGAAGCATCCTTTGCAAGGTGCTTCATTGAAGTGAGAAGTGCAAATGCTGTCAGTATTACTGGAAACCTTTTACTTAGGCAGAATTAATAAATTACCACTTGTATTTTGGGATGGCCTTGTCACATACAGCTGGTCCAGAATGATATGCCTTACTAGTAAGAAATTACTGCATCTTGGCAGACAGCATTCTATTTATTTTCAGTTCTGAGAAAAGCATTGTCCACTGGATAAGACACTGGATCGGAAGTTAAAGTGTTCAGGATCACATTTGTGACATTCTTATGGTGCCTGACTTCTTGCAGGTCTCCTCACTCAGATATTTTCTTCCTTTCACTTTCCAAGCATGGTTGTGACTTATTCATAGGATATCCCCCTCACCTCTTGCAGGTCTTATGCTCCTAGGTGAACAACATGAATCCTATACTTGTACTAAATCCATAAATTGAGTCTGTTCCCCACAAGTTCTAGGTCCAGTCCAAGCTTTGTTTGGTTCAAACCTGGGAAGCTTTTCTTTAGCAAGTTGTGACCAGTGGTGAATTAATGTAAAAGTGGCAGCAAAGTCTCAGTTTAACATTAAAAGGGGTTTCTGCTCAAAAAGCAGGTATCACAGAGAAGTGACCTAGCTTCTCCTGAGCTGTACTGTCTCTGGTGCCCAGTCCCTGGTTCATCGTGTGACTTCGCTGATCTTTGTTTACTGCAAGGCTTTGTTTGTTTTTCATAAAATCAGATACATGCTTTAATACTGTTCAAATAGTGCCATCCTGTTGTGTGTGAGAGCAGAAAACTGAAGTTGATAGAAACAGATGTGATGTGGTATTTGTGGTGAAGGTCCTGTACCTGCTCAGGTTTTCCATGCCACCTACAAGGCCTCTCTGTTCCTGTTGGGGAAAAAGAAGGTGTCGGTGACAGATGGTGTCATTCCCTTCCTAGACTAGTTGTCACCATCCCTCCTTTAAGCAAAGCCCCCCAGGAGAAAGGTTGGAAATTTATTGTTGGGGATGTCTGTGGCTCCTTGGAGGGTGCTTAAGGGAGGAGCATTAGACATGGGAGAAGGGATGACTCCAGTTTCCTGTGCTGCCACAGTCCCACTGTGTCATGCCCCGGGGACTGGCCCCAGTCACCTGATAAGGTTGGACATGTCAGGTAGCGTGATGTCAGCTACAGCAGAGAGACATCCTCTTCTCCTGAATCATCAGTGACTCTTTATTCAGAAAGTTTAATAGTGTTGCTATGGTAGTTGGTGATACGGTGCTTATTCAAGCAAACATTTTTGGGAATGAGTTACTAGTGTTGTCTGACAGTAACATGATAGACACCAGAGTAATTAGGAATAAATTTAAAATTACTGATATTGAAGACGTTTTTCAGGCAGTTATTGGTTTGGTCCTGCTTAATGACAGAGATGTGGTCTGGAAGAATTTCTTGATAGTTCAGATGGGCTAGGGCTGCTGAGGGTAGAAGGAAGGTGGCATCCTTTTGAGCAAGATCCTTTTGATGCTGGTGCTAGAATTATATACATGTATGTTGAAGTTTTTTCCTAAAAACATAACATAATCTGACTTCTGTGATTTTAGTTGCTCCTGTTCTGTTCAAGGTCAAAAGACACTAATTAGTATAAGACAATGGGAGAAATTTCTGGCTCTGTAGTTGCAGAGATAAGAAGAGCAAAGAAGATATTTTGTGGAACATCTGTTATATGGATATGCTTGATTGTGGGCAACTGAATAGGATGACCTGGTTATCAGTCTCTATATTTTCCTTTGTTGTCTCTTAAGTGCTCTCAATAGAGAACTATCAGTAGTATTTTCCAACCTTCCTGCCTAAGCACAGGCCAGTGTTTATTAGAGCTAACCTCTGGTAATTATAAAGCCAACATCACAGTAATAAGCAGATAGATGGAACATATAATGTTAAAAAATTATTGAATGCAGCTTCCTTATCCTTCACAGTAAGCTTTCCAGGACAGAGACAGTTTCTTGTAAGGATCCACAGTCCAACAAGGAGATCA
Organism: Trochalopteron elliotii; assembly: GCA_024734555.1. Taxonomy (NCBI): domain Eukaryota; kingdom Metazoa; phylum Chordata; class Aves; order Passeriformes; family Leiothrichidae; genus Trochalopteron; species Trochalopteron elliotii. The sequence continues at coordinate 1,543,553 of JANPWX010000022.1, forward strand.
GCAACAGCCAATGTTGTGAAATGTTTTGTGAAATCAGTTCAATTTTCTTCTCTGATAGAGAAGCAAACTTACCATTGATGGGGAACAGGTGCCATTCACCTTGACCTTGTCAATGTATTCTGGTAAACAAACTAGAGATATATGAATATGAAGCTACTGCAAGATGAGTACCAAAAGGATATGAAAGGTGTTCTCAGTAGTTACTAGTGGATCTGCAATGGCCTGGACCCAGTATTTTAATTGTCAATGGGATGATGAATTTAGTCTGCAGATTATACCAGTATGAGAAGCAAATTCAAACTAAATTTGAGAAATCAGTGAAATGGCTTGGAAAAATAGAATATAATGCAACAGAAAAAGGACAAGTTTTTTAACTGTGGCCTAAATATTCAACCTACAAACTGAGTAAGCATACGAAATGCTTAAGCAATAATCTTGGAGAAAGGGTTTGTAACAGTGAGTACAATCACAGGCAGACTGTGAACGTGTAAGAAGGGGATGTACATAAGAGGTACCAATAAGATCTGTTTCCACTTTTGGGGGGATATATCACATTTCCTCTATTTGCAGCCAACCGTTAATAAAATCAGTGTAAGCCAAATTGCAGCTGGGTGCAGCCTGAATCAGAGGCAGAAAGACTCATTGTGTTCTGTGTGTCTTCTTATCACACCTTATGTTGCCTTTTTCACACCTCTTATCATCAGAGAAATAGTACGATAGTTTCTGTTGCCCAAAAATCATCTCATCAAATGTTTGATAAAAATATGGCTTTTAATTGCATTGATAGTGAATACTTCACAGAATAATAGAATGGTCTGTGTTGGAAGGGACCTCATCTCATTCCATCCCCTGCCATGGGCAGAGACACCGCTCACCAGAGAAGGTTACTCAGTGCTCCATCCAGTCTGACTTTAAACACTTCCAGGGATGGGGCATCCACAGCTTCTCTGGGCAACCTCTTCCAGTGCCTCGCCAACCTCACAGTAGAGAATTTTTTTTCTAATATCTAATCTAGACCTACTCTCTTTCAATTTGAAACTATTCTCTCTTGACCTGTTACTACATGCTCTTGTAAATTGTCACTGCAGTAGTAGTTTTGGTTTGCTTTTTTCATTTTCAGAATTTATACTAAAATATGGTTGTTTATATGAAAGTGTAACTGCAAGCAGTTGTTCCATAGCAAAGTAGTACAAATGTACTCAAAACAACATGTACAAAGTAATGTATGTATATATTATGTAGGTGGAGAAGAAAGAAGTGAAATACTCACCCAGTGATCTGTTTCAAATTAATTGTGTTAATTTATTTTTAAGAAAGGTATTTAATGTTTTCATAGTTGTCTGTTTTAGTAGGAAATGAGATTGCTGGAAAAGTTAATTGAAGAGCTGCCACTGTGTGTGTGGAAGCTCCTTTTACATGGAGCCAGTACTTTTTAATGGCTGTAGCCATGCACCTGTTGGACTTCAGCACAGGATTGCAACAGAAAGTTTAGCACTGAAAGGCATGAAAAAGGACTGCCTATCAAATACTAGTAGTAGGCATTAATATTTTTAGTACTGTTCTTCAGATCTTTTATTATAGTCTTGCAGTTAATTGAGTATTACAATTCTACAGGTATTGAAAACAAATTACCTGAATAATTAGCTGATTTAAAGTATTGTATTTATTTGTTGTTCTGTACATTATTGATAATTGGTTTCCTAAATTTATTTTCTTAAATGCATATGTAGATTTTTAAAATATTCCTTAAGTATCAGAAAATGTGCTAATTTAAATATGTTCTTAATTACTTGTTACAATCAAAGCATGTCTGATACAAATTTTAAATGTAAACCATTTTTAATGAAATGCTGCTTTTCATGGCAACTCATAGAAAATTTGAGGGATTTTCTTCCTTCAGTCAGAATATTACATTTAATAAATATTACCAGACTTCTGGTTTGGAATCAGGGAAAGATAGCAATAATTAAATGGGTATATTTTGGTGTACTTAAGAATGCATTATATTTTGGGGGTTTTAAATCTTGCATGCAGCATAAAATGAAGTTATTCATTTTAATGCATCCTTCTTGTTGGCTTAAAGCTGAAATATAGTTGCTTGAAAATTAATTTACCCCTCATGAATGACTGGTTGGATTATCTTTGTAGCATTAAATGTCAACCCTGAGCTCAGAGCACATTGTGTCTACAGTAAAAAGTTGTCCCTGAGCACTTAATGTTGTGTTAAATGATGATGTGTCCTTTGCAAATGTATTATTAGTGTCAAGCTGTTCCGTCTCTCAAGATTGAAAAATGGTCAGTGATTTGAGCTGCCATTAAACCTGAATAAAATAGTGAGGCTGTGGGGGGTTTTCATGCCTTTTCTGAGTACAGACACACTCTTGTGTAGGTATAAGACATATAAAAATCTTTCTGTTAACTTAGGACTCCAAAAACTCCTTTTGGAATCACAGCAGTTAAAAATAAGAAAATCTCACTTCTGCTTCTCAGGAAAAGAATGGTCATTGAATTTATCTGTGTGACACTAATAACACAAAATACAATAATAAATACTTGAGAGCTTGATCTTGTTTCCATAGATGTGAGCTAGGGCTGCATGGCCAATTGTCAGACATAGGTTATAAAACTGTTATTGCTGTGTGGTTTGCCAACTGATTTTTACTGAAGTTAGGCCTGAAATTCCTATCAAATTTTGTTTTTCTGAGGTTCCTCAGCATTCTAAATAAATAGTATTTCCAGAATGAAGCAGGCACGTTGAAGATTCGTTCTGTGATAGTAGAGTTTCACTGGGTTGAGGTTCTGTTATTCAGTGAATATACGACTGGTTTAAAATCTCTCAAAGATCATAAAATTAAATACTTGTTTGTGCACTTTAGGAGGCAGGTGTGTAGGTACTTCTGTGCTTTTCAATGGTGTTACAAAGCACTTTAGAAAACACTTTTTTTGCCATGCCAGACACCTAACTTAGTTGGCATTTAGAAAGGCACTGAAAGAAAAGTACTACTGTGTAAGAGATGATAGAGCTCAGTTTTGGAGTCCCAAGGCATGTAAGAAAATAAACGCTTGTCTTTCCTCCGGCTAAAAAACAAACAACTCTAAAGTTAGGGAATTGGTCGTAGTGCAAACTAGTTTGAACCTTGTAGTCCATTGACTTGCTTTTTACAGACCCTACTGAATTCCTTTGGTGCACTTCAGTTCCATTGCTATGGTGACATTAAGGTACATCAGGCAATGTGATTTTTGACTAAATTCTCTCTCAGCTGTCAGCCATTTAGCTGGTTCCACGGAATTGGTTCCTTGATAGTTGAAAAAGGCAAGTGCCGTGTGCGTGCACAAGAAAACAGGGAGAACATGGACATACTAGAGTGAGTCCAGTGAAGGGTCAGGATGTCCATCTAGAGCACAGGATGTACAAGAAGAAGCTGAGAGAGCTGTCTTTTCAACTTTGAGAAAGCTCAGCTGAGATGTTATTGCTGTCTACAAATACTTAGTAGGAGGCTACAGGCAGGGTGAGGCCTAACTTTTCTCAAAAATGCACAATGGTAGGACAAAAGGTGAGTTAGAACATGAAAATGCTTGGTAGGTGGGTGGAAAAATATTTTTACCAGAGGGATGGCCAAATGTTGCAAAGAGCTTCTTAGGGTGGTTGTGAAATCTCTACCTGTGGAAATACTAAAAACTCAACGGGATAAGCTCAGCTACACTTGCTCCCAGAGTCACTGGAGCTGACTTTCAGGTCAAATACAGTTTAAAAACTGTCTCTGTTCTGAGCAGAGGGATGGATCATATGACCCCCAGGAATGTCTTCTAACCTAACCTATCCCCTGAGACTGTAGCTTAAAGCAGGACTGTAGCTGGTACATGGAAGCAGAGTTCTGAAGAAGCAGTGTGCTAATTATGGTACAGAGCACAGTGGTTCTGTAGCACAGGCATAGCAAACTGGCTTGGGAACCACCATGTCATAGCTGAGCAGGGATGGAATTCAGGCTGTGGTTTTCAATGCAATTTACAGTCCCTTCATGGCTCTGTGATTTTCTCTCTATAGTACTAGTAATACCCAAGATAATTACTTCAAAGGTAATTTGGCCATGACTGTAAATGTCTTGAATGAAGATAAAGTCATGTAGGAACTAGTTCTTCTCCATTTGTCCCTTAGAGGTATTCCTTGGTTCATATTTAATCTGTTTAAACTTAGAGTTGAAGCCAATCCACCTGACTTGAGTTCCGAACATCTCTCATTGTTCTTGGCAGTAAAACAGGCAGCACCAGGGAACTCTTTAGGCTGTGCTAGGCTGCTGTCACTCACCCTTTGGAGAAGTCTCTCTATGGGAAGTAAAGAGACCCAAACTAGCAATCACCTAGAACTGAAATCAGGTGAAATGGGTGTGACCTTCTGTGTCTTGCCTGTAAGGAGGTTGTGGAGGATGGCATGACTGAACCTTCCTCCGTCTTGGGCCTTTGTCCCTGGTAATGAGATCTAATTCTCCCTTACCCCTGTTACTGCAGGGAAAAGGACAGAATGCTTGAAGTCAGACTGTGGAGACCCTGAAAAGACCAGAAGTCCATTTTCTTGTTCTGTTTGTTCTGTGAAGTTTTGCAGAGGGTTCCTGTAACCTTCACTAATTCATATCAATAATCAAAATAAACCACTTGATTTCAGCTTAACTAGGTGTGTGATTTCACACTTGCAGTTCGTCAGTAAATCTTGCCACAATCTGTCTCTAGTTTCTAATTAGATATGTATATATTTTAGTATGGTTTTCAGTATCAGTTACAGTAAGGTACTTTGGTTAAACTACTACTGGTAATTAAAATTTACCCTCTAGTTGTAGTTTTATTGATCCTTAAGCAGTACTTTAACATATGAAATGGATTGCTAATGCATGGAAAATGTCTTACTAATGTTTTGAGTATGACTATAATACCAGCACAGAAAGATTCAGGACAGCAGTTTGTTGGTTGTTACAAATTATAGTGAAAGTGTTGAAAGGAATTTTAAATCTGTAGCATTGATTAAAAAATTTAACTATCTGTCAGGTTTTTTTGGCATGCTGTAAATAACTCATCTTCAAATTATTTGTCTGAGTAATTAAATTTAGATTGCACATTTCGCATTTCAAATATTTTGACTCTTATCTATTTGGTTTTCCATTGTGGCTTAATTGGTGTGGTCTATATAAACGGACAATAAATTTATATACCTTTGTTATAAAGATCAGTCAGTGAATAGAACTTGGTATTCATCCCAGACAGAATTATGATTGAATGTATTTGCAAGATTAAAGCACTGAATTTACTTCTTTCTAATTAAAGGCAATTAAAGATTTGCAGACACAAATAAAAGACAATGAATTGAGGAATAAGTGTAGAAGCAAGTCCATTTGCAGGTGAAAAGAAGTGCCTTTGAAGCAGAACCAGCTGTATTTTCATTGAAAGAATAACAGTTTAGGAAGCTTTTCTGCATGTGCTTGCTTGATAGCATAATGTACTCATAAGCAGCTTACGCAGTACAGTATTCAGAAAATAGCAGTGCATTAATTTTTAAAGTAGCAAATGCAGGCAAAGAGCAATGCTGCCACATGATGATAATGAAGGTGGATATTGTAAAGTCTGCTGAGAGAAAAGAAAGCAGGGAGCTCCTGAAATGTGAACATTTATAAAACAATAACTAGATATTCATATGATAATAAGCTTGGACAGCAGCATCAACAAAGACCAAAGATGCAGTCCCGTTTCTGCTTAAGCCTGATGAATTGAAAAGCAGAGAGGCAGTCTTTAGTCTGTTATTCAATTCCAGTAATGAGCTATTGTTAGAATGAAAGAGTAAATATCTAGAAGGGTTGGAAATACAATTTTTTTTTCTCCTAAAGTTATTCTGTAGATTTTTTCAGGTTGTGTCGTAAACAGAAGCATCTTTAAACACAATCCTAAATGTAGTCAGTTTTCTGAAATACAGTTCTCAACATGCTGCATTCTCAGTTACATGTATAAAGGAGCTTGGTATGTATGCAGAAGTACAGTGTTCTGTATACTACCTGGCAATGTCACACTATTTCTGTAGACTAAAAAAAATTAGCCCAGAACTTAAATGAACTTGTCTAGCTTATACGTATTATTTAGTTACTTTGCATTTATCATCATGTCATTGGAAGTTTCATTAAAAAGAATACTGAATATATAAGATCAGGTATACTGAATATATAAGATCTAATATGTTATTGAAATTATTGAATAGAAGATGTATGGGATATCAATTTCCTTTGTAAGCAGAGTTAAATTAAAAAAAACTTGCAAAATCCATAGATTTTTATTCCTAGTTACATGAAGAGAAACAAACTCACTTTGCATATTGTATGAGTCCCTAATATGCCCTCTAAAGGAGACACTCTTTGTCCTTTTTCACAATACAGCTGTTTTAGTACCAAAAAACTCCCTTATCTTCACCCTTTTCTAATCCTACAGCTAGTAAAATAGTCTTCATTTCTACCTGGGGAAAATTTTCCAAACAGGATCTATAAACATGGCACAACTCAGTTCAGGTGCTCCTGAGGTCACTTTGCCACCAAAGGAGTGGAAAAGAAGGATGGAAGGAAGGGACGAGGTGCAAGTTGAGCTCTGTGGAGTTTCTGAAAGGCAAAGGCTACTTCAAGCACTGAATGGGAAGATGGATGATTTTTGGAGGGACTGTCAGGAAGCAGGACAAGCAGAGAGCTGTAGTCAGTAAAAATGGTTGCCTTATCATGGAGTACTTCTTTGGCCTTAAAAATGGAAAGGAAGTGATGGACCTGAAAAAGAAAAGAAGTGTCACATTTGTTTTTTAAAAAAAAGGGGGGTAGTTATTAAAAAAGGGAAGCTGGCACTAGAGTTTAGAGTTTGAGAGATGACAAATTGGTAACAGTAATGACTAGTCAAAGAGGTAAGGATTTTGTTTAAGTAATAAGAAAAGTGAGATTTGGTCTGGAAATCCTCCAGTTGTATCTTTTTGGCTTCTTCTTGCCTTCATATATTCGATCAGGAAAACTTGGTGTCTCAGATAGGCATTGGATAAAGCAGACAAATGGGGCTTTGTCTGATGAGTCTCTCTCAACTGGCTGTGGTGATCACTTCCTGAGAAAAAGAAATAGCTTAAACTGATGACTCTGACAGATAAATGTACAAGACAGCTTGCAGGGTGAGATAAAACTAGAAGACATTGAGAGTGTGAATATACTTATCCCAACTGGTTGAATTTGCAAGCCCAAAAGAAGGGAGGCTGTAGGGAGCCTGTATTACTTTTTTCTGCTTGTTTTCCAGGTGGTAATGATCAGTATTCACATGGCAGGAGCTTTGCATTTCATTGTTCTTTATAGTCCTGTAGAGCAGATGTCTTTCCCAAGGCCTCAGAAAGTTCACATGTTTTAAGAGTCTTTTAGTATGATTGCTGAATCTGGTTTTCATTACAAAGAAGTCCACAGATGCCCTTTTTAAACTTTTGCACTTGGTGGACTCAGACTGTTTCCCTACCGTATTTTTTTCCTTTTGGCTATTACATTTAGCAAGGAGAGTGGTAAATTAATGGCAGGTGCATGGATTTGGAGAACTACCAGCTCTGGAGTCATCACTAAAATAGCCCATTTGTTATGGGAGGGTTAGTTGTTCATATCAGACTTAATATAAATCTGGAAGTATTCTCTAGGTAAGTAGAATCCAGTGTTAGCTATAGCAATAATACTGAAATAAAGAGTAGCAGGGTGCCAGAAACCAAGGGAAAGAGCACCAGTAAGTTTTCTCATTTGGATAAACATGGTTCTACACATACATGTATTTCACAGACTGGGTCTTCTATGCAATATTTGCCCCTGCTGATGTCACCTTCACACTCGAGCTGTGGAGAAGAGGAGGGAGAATGGGCAATGGGAAGAAGGGGAGGTGGGTTTTACTAGCTGACTTGTGTCCCTTTCCTAATGCACCTTACCAGGCTTTCTAGTTTTCATTATCTAATGTTGTTGCATCACTGGAAGGGAAATCTCTGACTGTCTTTGTTTCATTTACTCCTGATGGACGAGCAGCAAACCTGAATTATGAGAACTGAGGTTGAATTTAGCACTTGTCAGTTACAAAGTTCTAAACTAAGATATTTTTCTTGCTTAAAACGTTTCAGATTGATACATTTCTATAGTTTGTTCACAAGTAAGTAAAAACAGCTGCATCACTTATGAAAGTTGGATCCCAGCAAACAAACAAAAAAATTCAAGGCTGGGGTGTGTCTATGCCAAATTTCAGCCTGGAGTGTATTTTTATGAGTAATAAACTCCTGCCATTTGTAATGGAAATTCTGAAAGATCTTTTAACTATTTCATGGCAAAAGTATGAGTGTGGGACTTTGGGGAGAAGAAATACATTCTCTCTCTGGCTGGCTTCATTTCATGACTTAGCCATTTTTGTGGTTTCTGCAAGTCTTTCCCCAGCTGTTCTAAAAAATTACTGTACTCCTGATGTATCCTATTATCAGACATTACTGACTTTTGAAAAATAATGGTGCAGTGGTCCTGTCCTACTAATAAGATGCAGTGGCTGGATGAATATATTGGAGCATCTGACATAAATCATCTTTCTGTATCCTTTCTTCACTCTGTCTTTTGAGTTTCTTTGGACATATGCTGCCTTTTTTTATTCCAAATACATATGGTTTCAGTTATTTTTCCATTTATTATTGAGTGTTTTTAAGATATTTCAGGTCTTTTATGAATAATATCTGACCAAAGAATAGTATGGAGGCCTTCACAATCTATAATCCATATATAATCCATAGGACTGAGGAGAGATTATATAATGAAAGCAAATTTGTAATGTGAGTTCAGCATTCATGTATTGTATGTCACACAGATAATCTCTATATTGAGTATGAGTAGGGTGATACAAGGAGTAGACAAAGTCAGTCAGTCCAGTGTATCACTGGAAGAAGACATTCATGTTTCAGAATTTCATTACTATACTATAATATCCCAGATTTCGAGGTAGCCATAAAATGAGAAGTTTGCATCATTGATTATGAATGTAAAATCACATCTGTTTGGACAAATGGGATTTTTGTATACAGAACCACTGGACAAAGTTTTAGAGGAAAGGTTAAACTATTAGACTGTAACAGTAATGAAAGCTAATGTACAGATAGGTAAACTTAGTGGTTTGAAAAAGGCCAGACACTCTGCTTTAAGTAGTATAGTTTAGCATTGGAATTAGGCATAAAGAACAAAAAAGATACGTACACATTAGGAGGGAAAAAATGAAAAGGACTTTTTAAAAAAGGCAGAGCAGTTATACTGAGGCTCTGTCCCTCTGACCAGTTTCTTCACAGATTCTTTTTCTTGTCCTTTTGTGACTGTATCTGTACCTCGACTTCTGTTAACTTAAAGAAGCTATGATTAATAGTTCATGGTGCAACATTAACAGGCCTTTCAGACAGCAGAAATATCCCTGAGAGTTATCAAGTGTTTTATGCTTTGTTATTAAGTTGAGATGAATGATTTATACCGTTTCTACCATTTCTGAATACTTACGTGTCCTCCTCTGAACTCAGTTCATATGGACTTACAGTAATGAAGCCCTGGGCTGCACTCTTTGTGGCTGCAAGAGAGAGTCCCTGTAACTTGTAGAAAGTTCATGTAGAAGATTTTGTGTAACGTGTTTCTACAAGCAGATGGTGTCAAACAGTGGTTTTATTAGTATTTACTTAGACTGATCTCCATATCTCTGAGTTCTGATATCTGCAAATAATTTTCCAGTTCAGAATTATGAGCCTTTACATTCACCAGAATGTCTTGTATTGCACATTTATATGTGCATTAGAGATGACTAACCAAGAAAAAAATTAATGAAAATTTTTGTTTTGATTTCAATGAGAGGGAAAAACTTAATCTACCTTAAATCTACTTACTTGCTGGCTGATTCCTATGGACCAATTTATTAAACATTGTTCTAGTGGATATCTATCCGTACGTATATTTTGATGTCACTCTGGACTAACAGGTAACTGATTAGTCGGATCTTGTTTCTGTCACTATCCATGTTAAGCATGGCTGTTCCACAGATTGAATCCCTGTGTTACAGAATAGCTGTTGTTTAAAATGTTGGACTGTGGGGTGTTTTAAATGTGTTAAATCTGACTTTTCAACTGAAATAAATGTTCACGTTCTTTATATTATTTTTGTTGTATTTTCATTAAATATGCTTTTTTACTCTAGGGAAACAAGATTATAAGAAAACCAGGCCTATGTTAAGAGCTACAAGATTAAAAGCAGAGGCCAAGAAAACTGCACTAGGCGTAAAGGTAGAGACCTCTTTGATAGCTCAAACCACCTTTGTGTTTGTTTCTTTTTCCCCATAGATGTACTGTGTGAATATTGATTTCTGAGAGATATTGTTTATGACACTTCAAGATCTAAGTAGAAACTAAAATATTTATGATTAACTTCTTTAACTTAACCCTAAAATTACTTGAATATTTGAAGTGCTGAAAGATTTTACGTAGTCTGTGTCCTTGTTATGATGCATGCTTACTTTAGGGTTTAAAGTACTGTGTCCTTAGAAAATTGATGGTTTTAGGGAGCCTGTCTACACATAGAACAAATCTTTTAACTATTTCATATAGTTAAACAAATTACAATAAAAATCTCCCATGTTCCTCTTCTCATCCTATCCAGTAGTAATTTAAAGACTGGGTTTGTTAAGTATTGTTAATTCTCAGCATTATTGTCTCAGTGTGCATCCTTGTGTACTGCCTCTGACTTGGAAAAGGAAGGCTTAACTAACAGCAAAACATATGGAAAGGTACTAAACTTTATTTTGAAAATGTTCCCTTTTCAGGCAGGTATGAAGTGTAACAATTACTTTTGATCACAGCTACGAACATGAACAAGGAGGAAAATTAGAAATATTTTCTGTTATCTACTACCCAGTGTGTCATCAAAATGGGATCTGTCTGAACACACATTATTTATGTTGCCTACAGTATTTTTTCCTTAAACTTATTTTTTTAATCTAACTGATACACTATTAACTCAACAGCAAGAGTAAAACCTGAGGAAAATAAAAAAGTGCATCCATTACCTGGGTATTCTAGTAAAAGAAACTTCAGAAATGTTAAAAGGAGAACATTTTCTTGTTTCTGGCAGATGAGAAATCAATTTTTCCAAGTTATAGCTTATAGCAAATGCCAAGGTATTACTACCAAGCTGTAACAGCTGTTAGGCTGCTGGATGATGTATTTGGTTGTCTTCCAGAATTTGCTATTATAATCACGAAACAGTGCTTTCTTTTTGCTCCTGATTGCTGATCTCGATCAAGCATTACCAGGCGATGCAGTATGTTTTCACAACATAATCTCCTCAGTTAGTGCTGTGTGTCAGGTTTTAATGAGAAAAAGTAGATTGCCTTTTTTGTTTAAAGGATAGATTATTAACCTTTTGAGTTCCTTTTCCTTCCTTTCTTATTACATTTCCCTTTTTCTTTTCATTTTTCTTTCAATGACGTGACCTTTTAAAAGTGATGTTCTACTTGGAGACTTAGTGTACAGCCTAATTCTTTTAAAATATACACGTTTTTTGCATGTCTTTCACAAGTGAGAAGAGTATGAGATTTGGTCCTCCAAAACCTGTTTCATTTCCTTATTTTCTTAATTAACTCTTTCCTGAAAATGCAGGTGAATGGGAAAGCATATGCATAATCATATATGTAATGAGGAATTGAGTGTTAGTGAATAAAGGATTTTTGCAATTAAGGTGTGCATGTGCTCTCCAGGTTTTGAGTGGGTGTGTTTCTGGGGTTCTGCTGCTTGCACTGGGTAATGTCTCAGGTTTACAATTATGCTTCTGCCTTTAAAAAAAAAAAATCTTTAAAATATTTTCTTCTGGCTGTAATACTTTTTTTGTGTTTCTGGACCTTAAAAAAAAAATCTGGATCATCCCCTGATAGATCACAGTAATTTGTTTTGCTTCCAAATTGCTGAGAAAAGCTAACAGAACTGAAGCAAAAAGGAAGGTAAGTTGGGCACCTTTTCTTTCGGGGGTTTGCTTGTAGTGGAAGAAAGGTAGAGCTTTTGATTAAATCCTTCTGACTGAGCCTGCTTAATGCCAACAGCCTCAGGCTTACTAAATGTTACTATACTTCTACCAAAACATGGGCAATTTCTGTAGAGTAAACTCTGCACTTCTGCTGACAGACCCTGCACTGCTCAGCATGGAAATGAGGTGTATTTGATGTCTTGGGGTAAAGGTGCACCTCTTCCCACCTTGCAGTGACAGCTCTTCACCTTTCTCCATCCCTCCAGCAGCAGAACTTCACTATGGGCAGTAGATGCTTCTGGAGTGTCTGCAGGGAAATCTCCTCCTTCCCCCTGGAGAGACTGCTTAGTTGTGAAGCCCCATAACCTATACCCCTCTCTCAAGCACGGCTCATTCTGCTCAGTCCAGTGTTAAGATCTTCCAGCTGTCCAAGTGCCATCTTTTTACATGCATCCTCCACACCTATCCTAAATACTCCTGTTTTGTTTTCTGGATAATTTTTGAAATAATTCTTGACAACTTATGTTTGGTATGACAACAGCTGGCAGGACAGAAGAAAACACAGTTTGTTCTTCAGATCCCTTGACCAGTTGTCCCAAGGCCCTAAGGTCCTGCTTGATCATCCTTCGTCTTGTTGGGACTTTGCATGTCTCCACCTGGAAAACCAGTGGGCAGTAGTCAGTGGGCCATGCCAAGCTGGGAAGTTTCTTGGTGATTTCCCCAAGGCTCACACACCTTCCTATGGGCTGGGTCCATTAGGCTTATTGGGCCCTCCATTCCTCTCAAAAAGGAGTCACCAATAACTACTGCCTTTTTTAACTTTTTTAACTTCTTTTTTATCTTTTTTAACTTCTTTTTTTCTTAATTAAGGAGGTTTTGATGTGAGCGGTAGGTTGCCCAGCCCTAGGAAACCCCTCCAACCTGGATGGATCTCCATCCACATTCTCCTCTCCCTGGTCCTCAGATTCCAGGTCCTCTTACCTGTTGTTTAAGGGTACCTGGAGAGGTGAGGTAGGTCAGGAGGGAATTCACCTGCCACTGCAAGCAGAAACCCATTTCTACTCCCCTCTGTCTCTTAAGAGCTCCTCCTTTTCCCTGGGATGAGTAATGGTAATAAGCAACAAGATTCACCTTCCAAAGGTAGGGATTTTAGTCTTTTTTTATTATGTAGGCCCTAATTCTGTGCTGTAGCAGTTGATTAACTTCAATCTGTGTTGAGGAAAAAAAAAGTGATATAACTACAATGCAATGTGATAAGTAGGCACTTCAAATAGAAATGTCCGAAGTTCTTGTAAATCTTTGGGAAGAAACCAGACACATACATGTGTTTGGAATGTATTTTATTTGTTTATAGACGTCTCTATTCAGTGCATGATGTAGTATGCAGCATTTCAGAACAAATTAACCTTTTATTATAAAATGCTAAGTTGAAGCTAATAAAAATACTGTAGAGGAAGGATAAATGTGAAAGTATAAACTCTGTGGGAAAGGGGAATATGTTTGTAGTTCTGTGAAATACATACACACGATAAGCAAACACAATAAGCACCATACACTTACACTTACCATACACAGTGGTACACATACCACTTAAAACAACAGGCTTTTTTATGTCATTGATAACTCTAGGGTTGTTTTGTGTTAGTGTCCTGAAGAACTTACATGCCTGTAAACTAAGACTTAGTGTAGTATTTAGAGCAGACAAAAAGAGGACTGGAAAATAGTGAAGGGATTTTAGTCCTTAATTTCTACGAGGATAATGAAATTCAATTGTTGTGTATTTCACCACGAGAGCTGACAACATTAGCTTAAAAAAAGGCCCTGTAAATGACATAAAACTTTTCAGAACCAATCCCCTGGAGATTCTTCACATTTTATCACTGGCATACTAATTAGCTTGTCTTGTCAAACTTTGATTGCCTTGTCATTTTAATGCAAGGTTTAAAGTAACAAAGTTTCTTTCAGTCACTGGCATTTAGTACTTTTTAATTTCCCCAGTGAGGGATTTTTATCTGTGTTGATAATGTCAGAGAAGCAGCTGAGCACTAATAACTATCCAAAGTTAGTTCAAGCAGGGTGACCATGCTAGTACTTGGTGTGTCATATTTGCTCTTTCAGCATGTGTAAAGATTAAATATTGTAGCGGAGCTATTGTATTGGCTCTGTTTGCATATGTGACACTGATGTAGACAGTGCCAAAATACATTGTATCTCTTCAAAAAGCAGGACCCCTGTCTTGAGAAACAACTCCCAGTGAAAGCAGCATGCGATATGTTTCCTGGTGTTTGGATAAGACAAAATTCTTTGTAGCAGTACCAAAAAGGGACCCTCTGAACTTTCTCTGGGTCATTTTGGTGTCCCCCAACATGGGGCTTGTGCTGGTGGAAACCCAGCTGCCCATCCTTACCAAGTAGAGCAGGAAGGCCTTTCCACCACCAGTGCTGGCTCTGCTCTCAGCGGATGAGGAAAGCATGCCAGCAGGAGGGTGACAAGCAGAAAATGGTTTGAGAGGTGTGGAAGCTTGGCCTCCAGATAGCTGGAGTTTGGTATTCAGAGACCAAAAGTTATGGGAGTTCTTGGGGAGAGATATTTTTCACAGGCTGCAAGAACAAATCTGGTCCATGGGACAAGTGATGAAGTTTTCTCTCTTCTTGAAAGGTAGGCAAAAATCCTAACAGTAGTATTTGCAAAGTACTTGCAAAGATATAATTGACTGCAGAATATCACTCCACAGAGAATTATTAGCAATACAGTACATCTATTCAGCTAAGGAAAAAAATGTTTCCTAAATAAAGTGAGAACTTACTGTCTGTCAGTCTTTTACATATCTGCTTAATCTGTTGTGTAGTTAGATACCTCACTATGGAGACTTTATCACATCTGGAACAAGTTAGTTAGGAATAGATAACAACACATTCCTAGTGTATTTTAGCAAAGGATATTGTCCAATTTCATGCTGTTCATAATGTGCTAAGTTATTGAACTGCATTTGCCAAGATACAGTTTCATAGCTTTGTAGAAATTAAGGCCACAAGAGACTATTAGATCATTTGATCTGCACTTCTATATGTTACAGATCATAAAATTTCATCCAAATACTTTCTGCAAAGCCCAAGCACTTTATAGTGGCCAAAATACTGGGTCTTCAACTTATGTGTCTCACAAAATCCAGAGCAGGTTATTGTGCCACCAATGGATAAAGTGTGATATTCCCATTTATCCCTGCAGTCAGGCTTTGATCTCTGACCTTGAAATGAAGTAGAGGGGAAACAACATGTACAAAGAGAAGAGCAAATCAGACCCTTGCCTGACTTGAACACATAAGTATCATAATCATGGTGGCTTGAGATGTGAAGAAGATTCACCAAGCAAAATCTTAGGAAGATTTTCTGTACCAGTTTGGAGCAGCAGACCATCTTTCTCAAGTCTTCTTATATCTCTACTTAGGACCAGTCTGTAACACTTCAAAGAAAAATCAACAGCAAAACCTCAAATCCTAGAAATAAAATCAATACAATTGGAGGAAAATGTCAACATCAGAAAACTTTTGATGCTATATAAAAAAGTCTGAGCAGTTAAACATAGGGTCCTATTACTTTTAATAACCTGATACGTCAGGGGTTCAGAATGTAGCACTGACCATGGAAGTAATCTAAGTTTTCCTATGGGCCTGAAGCAGAGGAACACCTGGGAGAGCTGAATTTGCTGACTCCTGGCAGCCAGGTCCTTCTTTTCACACAAGACCAAGTTGAAGTATTCTCTCCAACTGCTAAATAAAAATGTACTTTTTTGAGGGAGATCAGATGATAAAAGACTTGCAGGTATGGGATTCCATGTTTTCCTGAAGAATATTCAATCATTCTTGCTTCTAGAAAATGGCATCTTAGTTCAAGGCTGAACTTATCTAACTGCAGCTGGGCCTTGAAAGTTTCTTGTAAACAGGATAAAAGGACCCCACACTGTGAAACGCTTTACTTAAATACAGATGTATATAATTATATGCTGTAACCAAACTACCTCTCATTCTTCTCTATGATAAAATAAATACCGGTCATCTCCCTGCTGGAAATCCTTCCACCTCTGTACATCCAGAAATCACACTAAGGGAGTAGTTACCCATGAAATCCAAAGACCTTCTTAGAGTCACAGTTTTTCAAGGCAGAGTACTCCACTTTATAAGTACTGTCTGCATCTTTGTTACCTGTATATATTATTTTGCATTTAGCTGTTTTAAAATGAATCCTGTTGCTTTATAGGCATATAGCCAAGTGTTTTCAGTGACTCTCTAATAGTACCTTGTTCTCATTATTTGAGACAACAATGATCTTTCTTCCATCTGAAATTTTCACACTAAAAAATTAGAACCTAAAAAGTGTGGCTGAAAGTTCATAAATTACTTTTGTTGCCTTCTGTTAGCTGTAGAATGTCCTGCATTAAGGAAGTAAACATTCACTTATAAATATGATTTTGTTGAAACTCTAGAACATGGTAACAGTGAATATCCACCTAAAGTCTTCAGTTACAAACTATATCAGATAAAAAGATTATCAGTCCCTATATATTTATTTTTACAGGTATCCTTGGTCAGCATGATTTTTCTTTCTGTCTCTTTTCAGAAAGAGCTAGGGAGAGTTTAGCATTTCAAAGAGAGCAATTTGTGGTACTCTTTCACTTAGTTTTAAGCAGGTTTCAGGTAAAAAAGGTGTGGCTATTTGAAGAACAATCAAAAACCATTTAACCCCCCCTGACATTTCCTGGAAGTATGATATTTCTCTATATACGTAGGATATGATGCTGCCATACGCAGTGTCCTGATTTGTGTTATCATAGCTAGCATTTTTTCCTCATCCCCTCTCCTAATTGATCTTATTTAGATCCCAGCTCTGTCACTTGCTCCATCAGGGTGAATTTGAGGACATAATCCAAGTATTTTGGCATGAGAGACATAAAACTGACAAAAAATGATAGGAGAATTAAACTGCTTTATGCTGTAATGGTATGAGTTTCCTTTATGAAAAGTTTCTGGAAAACTTAACCAAACTGAAATCAGCAGGGTTCTACATATGTTATTCTGCATGTAAGAGAATAAAATAGAACATTCTGGTCCTTTTTAAAGGCTTCTGTGACTGTACTTTGGGATTTGAGAGTAGGAATGTTGTTTCCTGGTGTTCTGAACCATGATATAAAAGAAAAAAAAAAGGAGAAAAAAACCCTCTGATCATTTCAAGTTTATTTCTATAGGACTTTTTCTCTATTCTTTAATTATTCATGGTGAAATCCTTTGAGTAAATGGATTTTGCAGAGGATGATGGGGATGATCCATGAAGTGCAAGAGAAAGGGAGCTGTATATGCCAAGCGGGGAGTATTTTAACATTTCATTTCTATGCATGACTTAAAATACAAATAGCAAAGCCTGAAAAGTATAAAACAAATTAAAATGACAATATATATCTGTTGTTGCAAATACAATACAGTGGTGTAGCATCTCATTTGCTATTTACCTTGCAAAATTTATGTTTATAAAAGTTCATAAACTGGATGCAGTTCTTAAGAGACTGCCTATCCCTAGCTGAGAGCCAGATGTCCTTTGTAAGGCCATTTATTTTAGGTTTTTGTTACTCTGCCTTTTTCAGTAATTCAAAATTAAGGTTCTTGCATAATTTTCAAACCTGGAGTTTTAATAACACTTTTCATTCCCAGGGATAATAAATACTGATCCACCCACCCAGTTCCTAATGGCTGTGCAAGGAAAATAGTATTGTTGTCACAGTGCTACTCGTTGTGAAACTTAGGCAGAGGAATTAAAGAACTCCTTCTGTCAAGCAGTTACTGAGCAGCCTGAGAATAAAACTCAAGATTTTCCCTATTCCACTTCCTTTGAAACAAATCTTTAATGCAAAGGTTCCTGAAAAGTTTGCTGCTGCTACCCACAGCATTTCATAGGGGAGACTGGGGAGAAGTGAGGGGAAAGGTAAACCTATTGTAAAGCAGAAAGCGTGGGAAGTGTGGCATCCAAACAAGGGAAAAACTTTTTAATACTGGAATGAATTTGCTCTCTGTGTCAAGTGTGAACGGTGCCTGCATTGTACAGTTTTGTTGTCCACTCTCCTGAGCAGATGGAGCCTGCAGTTGTATGTCACTTGTTTATTACATCCTCTTAAGATTAGTAGCTGTGTGGCCAGATGGGTCTGGGAGCACAGCTGTGGATACAAGGAAATAAATGAAACCTGTCTGATGCTGCCATGCCCTTTTGTGAGATACTGACGTGTTGCAACTGCAACAAAGCAAAAATCACTTCCCTTTAATATATGAATGAATTAGATGTACTTTTTTTTTTTTAATGAAATCATGAAATCAGGAGGATAAAGTTCAGGGGATGGTAAAATTCTAAGAGGAAAATGTAGTTGAAATCTGTAGCCAACAGGCAAATTTGCAGGTGCAATTTTAATGTGGTAAAACAAATTTAAAGTACATCTCAATCATCCATATAAAATCTAAAGCAAAGATTTCTATAGATAAAAGAATATGCTCCTATAGAACATATGCCAACTAGGCAGTAGTATTTCAGAATTTATTAGATGGCATATGTGGAATTATTGATCCAACATTCTGATAAACTATATAATGCATTCATGTAAATGCAAATTAAATGCTGTTCTATAGAGGAATGCCAGATTATGGGCTAGACTTTAAAAAATGAAATGCACAGTTCTAACTTCTTCATGTCAGTGGACACAATGCTGGTCACAAAACCACCACCCAACCTAGAGATGCTGGGTAGGATTAATCCCACAGGCGCACAAGAGGTACCATCTGAACTCCCTTCTAGTCTAAGAGGAGAAATGGTAATTTTTGGGAAGAATTCACCTGGCCTTTCTTAGAGGGCACAATGAATCTTATGACAAAGGACAGATTCTGTCCTTGGACAGTAAATGGTGTCTTGTTGTCTTGGTTCAGTGTAGGCATCTCCTTTCAGTCCCACTGACAGAGTAGTTTTGCTGTGACATCTTCTGTACCAATTCAGATCAGTTGTTATAAAATCACTGAACTTTTTTTCTTCTCTCTTTTTAAATGTACATTGAGATTGTTCTGATGGAGTCGTTTTATAGCTTAACATGAAGCTGAGAATTGGAGGGGAAATTTTGCTTCTTTCCATAGAGGGAGAGTGGAATTTGGAGGTACAAACTAACCTTTGGAGCATCTCGAGTGCACAATTATAAAAATTCATCATGATCAGGAATCAAGCAGTAGATTTTGTTAGCTATAGAGTCATACTTTCTGGGAGCTGAAGGGACATAAGGATTTTTCTCAAATTTATCTTTCATGTTTCATTGTCTAGCAAAAGGAGAGTCAACACTATAGGAAGTATGCTGTTCCTTAGAGAAAAATTAAAACTTAAAAATGTGAAATACAATGTCTTTGAAAGAACTAAAAAGGAAAGAAATATAGGAAATAAAATAAATATAAAGAAATAAAAGACATTTAAGAAATAAAAAAATATAATAAATATAGAGAGGACGATAATACTATGATTATATTTTTACAGCGTCCAGCCTTAAGATGATAGGCAGTCACATAATGAGTATAATGTGTAGTATAAAAACATTTTTCTGCTTCTGAAAGCTGTTATAAATCATGTATACATTGGATGTCTCTTTTTTGTTAATTAAGGAAGATGCAGCAAGTTGCAATATTTTATGGGAAGAGAGGCAAGTGCAAGTGCAAATTGTTGTGCTTTTTGCCTTACTGCAGAGAGGAAGAAAGAAAAGTTTCATCCAATTCTGACAGAGTTTGTAGTTCCATATTGTACTGCATGCCAGGAGGTTGGGAGGTAGAGGTAGTAATTTTCATTGACTTCCACCATACTGTGTTTGCTTCATTAAAAAATTACAAATTTGTTGGCAAAAAGCAATAACATATTGCTAGAAAACATCAAAATTCACAGTGTAAATTCATAACTTAAATTTGTGTTCAAAACTGTGGTTTGTGAATTCTGTCTTTTCCTTTAAAAAAGAAGGAATAGGATAATAAAAAGATACAACACTCCTATTTCTAGGTAAGACTGAAGATTTTTAAGCTAAATATCCTTCTTCTGATCAGACTTACCAGAATCTTTATTAAGTGAATGGATTCTGCAAGATTTGAAATGGTAACCACGGTAGAGAAATCATTAAAGCATCAATGCCTTATGCAGTTATATGCGTTTGATGTTATTTTGATGTGTGTTGTAGAAGGGAAATAATATTTATTCCTGATTAATCTGAAAATATGGTATTATTTCTAACAGGTTTTTGTTTTCTTTTATTTCTACAGGAAGTTGCCCTCGTCCTTGCAGCTATACTGGTATTTTTGTTGGCTTTCTATGCTTTTTTTTATCTTAATGTTTCCAATGAAGTTGACCTTGATCTGGATCCAGATGAAAACTAACAGATGCAATTAATCTGTCGTCAAGATTTCTTCAGCTTCAACAAGACTACATAGGAACACACAGTCCCTTTGCTGTAAAACAGTAAACGATGCCATTTCTTGCAGTCCAAATTCATAAAAAGTTTTGCAATACGTCAGTCACATTCCAAGTCTCCAAAATAAGAACACTTACGCCTGGCCAAGTGTGTCTTCTTAACACCAAAGCCAGGAGCAACAGTACAATACATGAAGTTTATTGTTTACATTATTTTTTTCTCAGGCAGAGAACTTGGATGTCAAAAGACAGGTGCTACTATTATCATGAGTATTGATGCTGACTTCACAGAATGAGTGTCTGCCTTGACCAAATTTAGGAATTAGAGCTTCCTAATAACCAAATTAGTTTCTTGTTCCTTTCTGAAAAGAAAGCAGAAATACCAAATAAAAAGTCTTTTTTCCTTCATTTGTGTTTAAAATATATCAAAACCCCCTCATCCTTTCTCTCCCTTTTAATCTTTCTTGTGCATGTGTGCACATGCGTGAAGATGGAGGAAATTGTAGGAAAAAAATATCTTCTTACGAGCAGTCTGTCACCTTCTATATGGACTTAATTTTCTGTCATTCCAGATTCTGTGTGCCCATATATCTGCTGTAATCTTTTTCATTCTTTTGCCAACTGTTCAGCACACATGTGTTCTGTTAGAAATGGCACCTGGATGACAGAAGCTCTAACATTTGCATATGCTTCTGAAACACAGTTCTTTGCCTCCTGTGCTGTCTGAACTAGTGTAAATAGAAAGTTTTGTCGATGTTGGTTTTAATTAGTGTATTGGTCTACTATTAATATAAAGTCAAAATTGCATTTTAATTATGCTCTTCCTGATGGTTTTGGTATCAACTTGCTCTACCTGTTAGGGGCATGTTGTGTAAAAACATTCCTTTCCAGCTATACAATCATTTTAATCATCAAACTAATGTGAGAGGCTGTAAGTAATAAGAAAACACTTTTTTTTTTCTGGCATACTAATAACTGTAAATCTTGGCTCCATTACATCCTTCAGTTCTTGCAAAGTACTTTTCAAATTAGGCAATGTAGACAGCATTTTGGTTCCTTTTGATAGCCAAAAGCTACTTGTAGAATTTGGTGTGTCAGAGCAGCTGCAGGGAGCTTTAAAATTCTGGCTTTATCCTGTTCTGCTTTGAGTTTGGCATATAACTGAGCTTGTGGATGTAAAGACTCAGTTTTGATCCTCTTAAAAATATGGTCAGTCTTTCTCTGACTGAGATTCAGTTCAGATTCAGTTTGGTGTCAAGAACACATAGAGCCATTGGTGCTGAATGTGACAAGGAAATTTAGGCAGACTGACTTTCAGAAAAGTTTTTTGTAATTATGCAGTTCTAGTTTGGTTTTGCCATTGACCTAAATTTCAGAGCCGAATGTTAGGTTTAATTGCAGCTGAGGTATTCACTGTCTTGTTCCTGAGATGCCTGACTAAGATTTCTTATAGTGATTTTGAAGACAAAAGGATACAAATCACAGCAAATATTATAATGGAAAATATATCTATTTTAAATTGACACGGTCCCATTATTACCACTTAAGAACCTTGGATCAATACAGTTAATTTTTAAAGCATACAGTAACTATGACCATATACATTATGAGTCTCTAAGGATCCACTTCATATGTGTCATAATCTTCATTCACTTTATGCCATGCAAAACAACTCCTCTAGAAATTAAGAGTACAACAGTCTTCCAAAAAATATATGAAAGAGAAACGTATATATGCAAATATATCTCATTTTCTAATTATGACTGTTACAGACACAAAATCCTAACAAAATCCTATGCATGCATATGACTTACAGTCCACTGCTAGTTGCACACATGACCAAACACCTCGCAACTTGTTGAATTTATGGTGAAGCGTTATCTGATACATGGCCCAGCTTCCAGTGGAGGGAAATGCATATCACAAGCTGTCTCCTTGGATGTGACATGCCTTTCACTTCACTGGCACCCAACCACATGTCACAGAAGCTGCAGACCTCTCCTGTTACTTCACATTAGCAGTTTTCATGTTTCATAACATGCTGGAAGGATTCCTTCCTTAATGTCAGCATATAGCTCACTGGGTCATGTATGGTCTGAGAAAGAAGTGTAGTTACTCTCTTCATGCAGGTCATCTCATAGCCTGCTCCCTCAACTGGTTGCATTAAAAAGCAGGCAGTTCTTACTGTCAGATTTATGAACATGAAGTTCCTAAAACAGGAATATTCCGCTTTCCATGACTATGAATCAGACCAAATCTGAAGTGTGTGTGTATGTGATTCTATCAGCTTCCCCAGTGTGTGGTTGTGAGTCCATATTGCCCACAGTTTGCAGTTTGTCTATTGGCTTTGTTTGGATTAGGTCTTTACATTTGTATGAGAGATGAAAGAATCATGAAATCATTGAATGGTTTGAGTCAGAAGGGATGCTGAAGATCATCTAATTCCAAAACCTCTGCCATGTGCAGAGACACCTTCTACTAGGGCCCATTGCTCCAAGTCCCCTCCTGGTCTCAAACACCTCCAGGGATGGGGCATCCACAGTTTCCCTGGGCAACCTGTTCCAGTGCCTCACCACCCTCAGAATAAAAAATGTTTTCTTAATGTCTTATCTAAACTTACTTCTTTTTAGTATAAATCAACTCCCTCTTATGCTGTCACTACATGTTCTTGCAAAAAGTTCATCTTTTTTGTAGGCTCCCTTCAGGTGCTAGAAAGATATTCTCATGTGACAGGAAAATTTCTTTTTGCTTAGACCAGGTAGACTTCTGTTCAGCATACATAGAAATACATGATAAATATTGCAGCAAATACACCTCTTTTCAGTACAATAATTCCTGATGGGGCATGTGGCTTATTTTGCCCTCAATTATATCTGAGATTGAAATATGCCTTTTGGATTTTGGACCATCTATCTTTGTATGAGTTGCTCAGAGTTTATTTTATTAATAAATGATTTTTTTTTCTGTTTTGGTTCTCTTATTAATGTTGAACACACTGAATTATGTATACATTTGAAAGGACATTAAAGCAATCTAAACAGCATGATGTTCAAAAGTAAGCACTGATGTTGATTTTAGAGTATCTGGATTACTTTAGGCAGTTTCAGCCGCTAAACTCATATTAAAACTAAATGTGGCCTATGAATACTGAAAAGACAGTGAGGAGAACTTCCTTTGGCATCCTAACCGATACTAATGGATCACATCTCTTTCTGGAATTGATCCATGCAGCCCTATCACTTCAGTCATACAAGACTTCTTTTATTATAAAATTAGTAATTTTATATGCTTGTTTCAAAGAAGGATTGCTGATCAAATAATTTACACAGCCAGCCTGGCTTACTGAGCTTTTTCAAAGATATTCACCTGAAGGAAAAGTAGTTGCCCTCTACTCCTGGAGTAAACTGAATTTCTTTCTAGCAGAGGTTGTGGAGGAGATGGCTATACTGAGTGCTTGTGCTGTGGGTGGGAACAGATGTCCTGTCTGGAAGAATCTCTGGCTAGGAAGGCATAACAGTCTTCCACCAGTGATTTTGCTCAATATATCTCCTAGGTGGTTTTCCTTTTCTCTTTGATTCTTCAGAAGCAGAACCAGCATGTAAACCATCTCAGGACAGAAACCTCAGTCTAGTATTTTTACTGGTGCTTCTAGTGAACATTGCCAAGGAAGGGCTCTATCTCTACTACCTAGAGTCCATAAACATATTTTAGTGGAAGCTTAGGAGGCATGTTAAGCATTTCCCTAATAGACCCTAGAGATACATT
This sequence comes from Trochalopteron elliotii, assembly GCA_024734555.1. NCBI lineage: Eukaryota > Metazoa > Chordata > Aves > Passeriformes > Leiothrichidae > Trochalopteron > Trochalopteron elliotii. The sequence continues at coordinate 1,567,821 of JANPWX010000022.1, forward strand.
TAAACTTTTCTTGAAGAATGCTGTAGTTAAAGTTCAGTGTTGCATATCATGTAGTAGACATCATGTGATTCAGAATCAGCTCCTTCCATGCATCAGACCAGCTGTAGCAGGTCAGTAGCAGGATATGTAGACTGGGAGATTGTGCTACAACAGCTAACTGCAGGTAGCTACAACATGAGCAAACTCATCTGTTTACTTGGGTGTCCTCTAGAACAGCTGACCTAAAAGTTTTGTTTGAAAACATAGGTCTTGAACAACCCTACTAAAGGAAAGCACAGTGAAAGCCCTACAAAACTGTGCCTCTTCCCTGAAAGTTGCTACCATGGAAGAGGCTCATCTGCTGGCTTAGGGCCAAGTTTTGAATGCTGCCATTTTCAGAAGGAAAATTCTGCTAGGAGCTCCCAGTAGAGTGATGATTGATAAGGGATTGTCCATGTAAGGCACAACTGAGCCAGTTGGTGAAAGTCAAATGCATTCAGGAGATTCTCTGTAGAGAACTGAAAAGCAGAGTAGGCAAGTTAGACTGCCAACAAAAAAAGATACTACAGATCTTGATCACATTTCAAGTTCCACTTACAGTAGCATAGTAATTAGTGGTGCTTATGACTAAGAAAATAACAATATGGCACGTCAATAAGACAGCAGAAATGTGATGTTGGAACTGCATCCTGAAAGATTTTACAGTGGATTATGCCTGCACTTTGGGAAGTGAAGCCATGAGATGAATAAATTGGCAAAGATTATCTGTGATCTTATGCTTACAATATTTTTCCCTGAAAGAGCCGGCAGAGATATTTTGCAGTACTTTTCCCCATCATCCTCTTAGTTTGCTGTAATGCATTTTTGTAGATGTATTCCTTTCTACACATTTCCAAGAGTGAAAAAAATATTTTTTGCAGTTCATCTATTCATTAAATTGTCAGAATCCTCTACTCATCCTTTTATCCCCCCTTAATCACAATCAAATTAGTGGGGAGACAGCCAAAATGTTAGGTACCAGTGTCTCTCAAGCAGATGTCACACCACTATTTTTTAGCTCGTTTAAATGAATAAACATGTTAAACTGTGAAGTATTACATTTTAGATTTTTTCATTAAAAAAATGGGACAATCTGTTTACTGTCCTTAATTGAGACAACAATCGTGGTGGTTGCCAGTTTTGGCAGTTGTAATGATGAACTATAAATATTGGGACAGACTAACTGATGATTGTGGAGGATAGTTCAAGTACAATACTCATTCTGCATGAATACTTTTTCCAGTGCTACATTTTTTCTAGCTTCCATGATTGTTGTACTGGTTTTGCATGTTAAAAACAAATAAATACCTGACTAGTCAATCAATAGGCTTAATTCTGTTGTCTTATTCTCCATAGCTACATACAGCATAGAAAAGCTGTCCACCCTGGGCCGCAATTCATGCCTTGCCCAAACTGTCCCTAAAAGGTGTATGTCCCCATCAGTTACAAATATGAGCTACAAAGAGCTTGGTTTTGCTGAACCGTGGAAAAACTGAGCAACATGAAGATCTTTCATACTCTTTTTGCCATTTTACAAAGATATTGTAGAACTTTAAAATAGTGCAGCCACAGGAGGTGAGTATGGAGTGTGGAGTTTGGTGACAAACAGATGTCATTGTTATATCACACTTCATCCAGAAACAAGATTGGAAGAAAATCGAAGCAAAATGGCCAGTTCTTCCAGGAGCCAACCACCTCACAACTCATCATGTTGGTCAAGAAGAGCTAAGTCTGATACCAAGTCAGAGCTACCATAACTTCTTCTTTGTCATAGGATGAGAAAAGGGCCACAAGGAGATAAAGGTGCCTGGAGCAAAGCAGCTTCTTCTTGGACCAATGGGTCTTTTATTTAAGTAAGAAACAGGGTTTGGGGATTTACACAAAGTATAAGCCAGAGTAGTTGCTGCTACCTTCATGTGTAAAGAAGTCACATTATGCCAAGCTACAGTAGCTTTGTGTGTCTGTTGCAGGGTTAAATGTAAATGTTCTGATACTGTGTCCACAGTGTCCACATTTCTTTAGAGGCACCTTCTCTGTGGGACTGTTAGCAGAGAGGAGGGATGTGGAGGGCGAAGGCTGGAAAGCCCTTTTGCTGATTCTGCACTCCTAAAGCATCTCTCCTGCTCAGTGGGGAGCTGCTGGTGTTTAGAGTAGGACTGCAGTCCTGGATTGCTTTGGACAGGCTACAAAAAGAATAGAGCAGAGCTTAACCTACAGGGTGAGTCTCCTACCATTACTGGTGTCTGATTTGTTACCACAAATAAATAGAAGCTGAAACATTCAGCCTTTTCACTTTTATTTATTAGGTTCTTGGGAAGGTACCAGAAAAATTGTCCTTTGTTGTCCTTTTGAAGCTGTTCTGCATAGTTGTTTTGCTTACTGTCTGTGGGACTCTTATCCTGCCAAAGAATGCCAGGCTCATGCCTACTGCTCTTTGGTAGTATAAGGCCTGCTACCTTATCCTTTTGCAAGGATAGGCTGGGTAGTGACCTGCTACTTCTCCCCTGATCTCATGTGGCTGTAGCTGAAGAGGCCTCAAGTCACTATTGCTGTGTAATGTAGTAAAACCTTTTCTGTTTTGATGAGGACAGCAAATCGTGAATTGAGGGCAAGCTTTATTTAGCGTTTCCTGCCTGAGGAGCCTTTCGAGCCATGAGCATGGTGAAACTTGGGTTTGTCCCTACATCCCTTTTGATGACTTCCTTCACCTTAAGATGAGCTAAGGTACTATGCTTGTCTACTTAAGGCAGGGCTGTTTTAACAACGGTATCATGGGGTTTTGCTGCCCTAAAGAGCTCATGACTGCAGGTGACCATGTTTATGTTTACCTGCTCATTAATCATAGCCTGTCTTGAACTGCTCTTCTCAGGCAGTATTCTGCCTTGGTTCCAATCTATCTGTGCTGCTCCAGTAATAACAGGATGCACTAAATAGAAAAGAGAGTGGCTTTTTTAGATCATTACCAAAGGCACAAATTAATTTGAAGTTAAGCAATATATTTGGGGCCATTCTCCCAGTACACTGTATAGATGTTTATTTTGAAGAGCAGCCTATTCTTGTGAATTGTATTTGACAGTCCTTGCACTTATACATGGAGGCTTCTGAGTTCATGTTAAAATAAGTTACAAACATGACTGTGTTATTCATGAGAATTCATCTGAATTTTTTATTTTCTCATAAACTGATCATCAGCTGCCTTTAATTAATAGAAGAGGCCTTTATTTTTCAGTGATACAGTTCGGTCAAATATAACTTCTCATCTGAAATGTGACAGAATGATAATTACATCCCTTTGGGGATTACCTAAAAATAAGAATTACTTGTAGTATGTATGACTTTTTCTGAAGACTGTGATGTTGAAATTTGATAAATTCTGCACAGAAATATCAGATGTATGACTCCAGCAAGAGCAATGGTTTTGAATTTTTTCCTTGTCAGCGGGTTTTATCTTCTGTCTTAGGAAATTCTCAAGTTGCTATCAGGATGGAGTGAGCAATGCCTGAAGGACAAATGAAAGGACTAAAATAAATGCTCAGGAGACTGTTCCCATGCATTATTCAACCTCTCATGTACACATGGCTGTGACGGGGCTTATGTCAGTGTTGTGGGGTGATGGAGAGGCAGCACATCTGAGACAGCCCACTTTGCTTCTGAATGTAGCACCCTCAAACCCACAGTGGCAAGTGTTTCTTCTACACTATATTAGGCTCTTATACACAGAAGAGATGTCTTTTACTAAATTAATTCCTATCTACAGAAAAAAAAAATCTGGTTTATACGTCTTTACAGATAGAAAAAAGAAAAAATGTTCCCCGTGAGCAAGGACATTGGAAATAAGAATCATTCCTGCAGCACAGGAGTTGTGCATAGGCATCAAACATATTTGTTCAATTTAAAAGATAATACAAATACAGAAAGGAAGATTTCATTGATCCACCATTCCTTACAGTACAGATTTCTAGAATAATTTCCACAATGCTATTATTCCACCACTAGTTTAAGGATTGTCATTGCCAACCCAGAACTTATGGGTTGAATGAAAAATGATCTTGTATTTCCCAGAACTTAAACAAGAAAATTAATGTATCTTTGTTAAACATTGAGTTACTCAATTGCTTTGAAAGGGCCCACCAGAGGGTATTTACAATAATGTATAACTCAAAATGATGTAGAATAACAGAAAAAAAAAAAATGTAACTGGATTTCAGCCAAACAGCTATGGAGCTGGCCTGGGCACCTTCAGCCCTTCCTTGCTGCTTCCTTGCAAAGCCTTCAGGAGCAGATCTGTCACATCCACTCATTGACATCTAGATTAGTTACTTAGTTTTCCTGTCATTTGTAAAGAATTAAAACTCCTTGGTCATTGGTCTGGAGAAGGCTAGATTTGATCTTTGCACCTAGATCAGGCTTTCCAGCTTGCTCAAATCAAGATTCTTCATCAGGTTCCTTCCAGAGAGCCTAAGCAGTTTGAAAAGAGTCTGAGTAGTCCTCTGTCAGGTGAGCAATGAGGTAACACAAGATAAACACACTGAAAAACTGACACAGCCTCCCTTGGAGAGAGAACTATTTGCTGAGGTTGTCTGGCAGTGGGGTACACGATCTGTCAAGTTCTGTATGAAGGGAGGAGTGAGCCTGGGCAGACAGATCTCAGGATGTCAGCAGGGACTTGATGCAGATGTTCTGCCAGATGCTGCTGCTTATGGACTCCCTCCTCCAATGGCAGAAACCCAAGAAAACTTATGAGAGGACCCCAATGCAATCTTTTCATGAGTAAGATCATGAGAAGTGTTTCTCATGCTAAGAAGGAGGAAAAGTTGTCCAGTTCATTAACAACTCAGGATTATGGGAACTGCAGGTGCTGCAATAAACCATTTTTAGCCTAACAGCAAAGGTTCCTTTGTAAAGATTCACAAAAGTCTATGCGCATTACAGATAACTAAACAATTTAATTCTTGTAATCAGGAAATTGATGCCACTGGATATGAGAGGAAAAAAAAATCCCAAACCCCAAAAACATTTCAATAAGAATTATGCTAATTCTCTTCCAGAGGAACCACAGAGGCCCTAGCTCTGATGGAGTCTGAGGAAGGAGTCATGTACACTACTGATGTCTCCTTTCATCTTGTGATAGTCACAGGGTAACACATCTTTCCATCCAACTAGCAGGAATAATTTAATTAAGTAAAACAGGATTAGAAAACACTAGGCTACCTAACTGCCCCCTGCAGAAATAAAGCTCTCAGTTCATTGAATTATAGCTTATATAGATACCCCACTATTGCATCCCTCGCAGCCAAATATCAAAAACAGATCCACCAGGAACATATTCGTGCTCTGTCAAGTTCTCCTGTCAAGTTCTCCTGTGTCTCCGAAGTCTCGAGGAATAGAGAGACACTGTGAGAGAGTTTGTATTATATTGGTGCTCTCACAAGGTGTTTCTTGACCTTAGCATGGACTGAGAGATGAAGTTGGCAGGCTAATGAGGAGGAAGAAGAGGATAGTCTGTAAAAACTTCTACTTTATGCTTGTCTTAATTATTTGGAAGCTGTCCTGGTTTGGAAAGACAGGTGCCTGTTAAGGAAGGCAGGAGCCTCCCTTGGAATGGGGAATGTAAACCCCCTCCCTCCGAATTATAATTTTGAAATTAAGGGGCTCTCAGGCAAAGATATAGGAATAGGAATAACAGTTCTTTAGTAGGAAAATTTTTAAAAAATGCAGTAGTACAAAAAACCCCACCACTGGCAGAGTCAGAATACAACCTGACACCCTGTTGGTCAGGGTGTTGGTAGCAATCCAATTAAAATTGTGGCTGCAGTCCTCCTGGAGTGACAGATGCATTTCTGTTAAAATAATGATCCTGTAGAAGGGTGTAGTTTTCTCTGAAGGTCCAGTGATGGTGTAGATGGGTCCGGTCTTCCTCTGGGAATCCAGTGGAAAACAGGCTGCTCTGGTGTTCTGACTCTCAGATTTTTATCTAGGTAAGAACAGTTGGCTCCTCCCCCTGGGTGGGGCATCTCACAATGGGATGATGTAATTTTATCAGTTATGCAGTGAGCCTCAATGGCCCATTAACAGAAGATATCCCCCAGAGGGAGGATGGGTCGTGGAAGAGATAAAGAACACTGCCCCTCCTGGTTTCAACTGATGGTGATAGAATACATACCCCGGTTACATTTTGCATTGCAACCCAAGACAGAAGCAGATATCACAGCTGTCCTTGGAGGTGAAACTGGAATAAAGTATTTTGGGAAAGAGACTGTTGTTTCTCTTTGGAAAGCACAGTGGAAAAACTTTGGGCCATCTATGTCCCAGTGGAGGAATAATCAGTGATGTGGAAGTCTGAATAGATGGTACTGAAATGAAGAAAGCAACCAGCAGGCAGAGCAGGCTCTTCTTCCAGAGCTTCAAATCCACAGCAGTGCCATGGCCTGGAGGAGCAGCATTTCCTCTCCATCTGAATCTCAAGCCTTTGGCCAGTTCACTCTGTCTGGGAGCTTGGGAAAAACAAACCTTGTGTGACCTTCAGCAGCAGTTATGCAGGAGGTCACTGCAAGGATGAAAATTTGCTCACATGGAAGAAGAGCTTGGAAAACTACATAATACTCCCACCCACTGACACTCTCTACTTGTGAACTGTATCACTGCTTTTCATCCCACTGAAAAACAAAGTTCATTTGACTAATACTGCTATGCTCCTAATGACTTGGTTTTTTGCATATATGGCAGCTGCATTAAAGGGAAAAAAAAGCCCACGCAGATAATGGCTTGATTCACTGTGGTTGGCACAGAGATGGGTGCAATGTCTCTGGCAAGGCAGCTTGTTTGGAGAGGGCAGGAGTCTGTTCCTGGTTACACCACCATGACGCACTTCTCCCAGTGGTATTGCCTGCTCGGGAGTCCAGAGTCCCTGCAGGGCCAGTGCAGCTGATGTGTTCTCTGCTGCTGCATCAGCCTTCCAGGCAGATTTAATATTGGCAGGGGTGGTGCCTGCAGTGGACCTGAGCAAGCAAAACCCTGGAGACAAAACCAAATCAGGAATGCACATGGCAGGATGAGCAGAAGCCATAGGGGACACAGAGCCTAGATTTGCTGAATTGCCAGGAGGCTGGTGTCTAAATCCAATCCTGGTCAGAAATTAAGGGAATTTAGAGGTTGGTTTGGTTAAGGGCTGATTCTCAACTGATCCTGAATGTACAGTGAACAACTGGGCACACCAGAAGTCTCTGTAGAGCAGAAGGCAGTCTGGAGTTGCAGATGTGTGACTATGCCACCAAAGGGCCACCACCTGCCTGGATGTCTGCTCCCAGTCCACAGTCCACAGGTGACTTTTGCAACAGCCTGTCTGGTAATGCACTGACCCACTTCATACCATAGCGATACTAAATTTACTTTTGGGTGTGCTTGGGTGTGTGGTCTCTGAAGGCTTCTCCAGCTGCTCCCAGGCTAATCCACGTTTGTTGTCTATATGAGGGACAAATACACATGATTATGCATGATATTGTGCTGAGCAGGACTCTGCAGGCGCATGCATAGAAGCATAGGATGATTTGAGCTGGAAGGGACCTTAAAGATCATCTAGTTCACACCCCTGCCATAAGCAGGGACATTTCCACTAGACCACATTGCTCAAAGCCGCATCTAACCTGGCCTGGAACACCTTCAGGGATGGGACATCCACAACCTCTGCGGGAAACCTGTTCCGATGTCTCACAGTGTCACCCTCACAGTAAAGAATTTTTTACTAATATCTAAATCTGTCTATTTCAAATTTATTGCCATTACCTCTTGTCCTATCTCTAGTGGTATAGAAGTTGTAAATTCTCTCTGGCATAATTATAACCTTTTTGTTTATGACTTGTGATTTGGTTTTTTTCCAGTGTTTTTCACACCACTGTATCTAATCACCACTGAGATTTTAACAGAGTTCTAGGAGACCATGTCACTTTCTTTCTCCCATATGCATGTGCGTTTTCTTTTGCTGCATTAAATAAGATGTTTTGCACTCACTACATTTTGCAACAAACCAGTATAACAGAGTTCCAACTTCTAAACAGTGCTGAATTGAAAATACAGGGAAAAGAATAAACCTAGACTATTATTTGCAAAAGTGAATTTAATAATATACATTATTCAGTCACTGATTAAAATACTTATTTCTAATTATTAAATCATTAATAATTTAAATAATTTAAATATCTTTAATTAAATCCACTGTGCTGAATAATACCAAATTCATTAAGATGAAAGTGATAGGTTGGGATGAAGAGTCATCTTACAGAGCGGTTCACTTCATTCAGCGCATGGTGCCAACAGGCTTCCTCCTGAAACCTCCTCAGGATATGTTTTACAGCCACTGAGAAGTTACAGTGCTGGTATGTCACAGCCAAGTTTTTTCCTTCCTCCAGTATGATGTTGGGATCACTGCACAGCTTAAGGTTTTGCCATTAGGTTGAAACAAAACTCAAAAACTTAACAATTACTAAATACCATAGAGGACTTTTTTCTGAAGCAAAGAGGTTTTAGCTGTTTTTTTTCCTACAAACCTGAACTCAAATACTTTCCCTTTCATTATTACATAATAGTTATAATGGCTTATTCCTTCTCCTGATCATACAGAATTGACCTTACCCATATTTGAGCAGATGTTGTGATTCACTTCTGAGGTGGCTGCATTTCAGTGACTGAGTAAAGTGGTCCCACTGCGTCATTTTGCAAAGTTTATAGAATTATTTAATGGAAACATTTTATTTAGATGTAAAATCATTTCACTATTATCATCATGATCATCATCACTATTATTACTGTCATTGCCATCAACTACTAGGGGTGAATACTAAGAATTTTTCTATCCACATTAGGAGTAGAAAGAAGCACACAGGAATACAGCAGAGGTAATTGTCTACCTATTTTTTAGTGTGAATGGACTCATAGTTTACTATCAGCTTTGTATTTTTTACTTAACTCAGGTATTAGTAAATGTAATGAAAACAGTTCAGAGGTATTTGTCTGAGTTCAGTAAACAAGTTGTTTTAAACAGATTTAACATGAATTTTACATTATGTCCCTTAATTTTCCTGGCAGACTTTATTACTCCTTTGTAGGACATCATTACACTGGCTCTGTGAAGCCTTCAAAGAAATGTTTTACAGGTGCATCTCACCTGTTGTTCATTGTGATGACATTCATACCATTAATAGAATGGCTGTAAAATGTTCTGTGTGGAAGTGCATTACCTTGTTATCTAAACATAAAATGCATAAAATTTATTCCTAATAAAATCTGTTAGTCATTATAAACATAGTCTGTTCTCCAACAGTGGGGAAAAGTTTGTCCTTTGTACTTTTGAAGCATGTTGAATATTTGGAGTTTCCCAAAAATACAAATCTCAGGACTTAAGAGGATTCAGAACCAATGCAGGTTTTACCCATCAGAACACTCTGCCACTGATGTATGCAATTTCTCAGTCCCTGATCCTTGACTGTGTGTCCAGGGCCCATGAACAGCCCATGGAGGTGCCGGTGGGTGGAACATACCTGATGACAAGACATGGAGATGTGGAATTCAGGAAGGAGTCTCTCTGAAATCCTATGCTCTTCCCCACTTTGGCTTTTAACAGGCTTTTTAATTTCAGTGCCATCAAGAAGACTTGTCCATTTCCCCGCCATGTGAATGCTCCCTTGATGACAGTAGGTGCCAGCTCTGTCAAAGGTGGAGCACATTTTGGACCTCTTAATCATGGTCCTGATTGAAATTACCCTTCCTTTTCTATGAGAGGGGATTAGAAAATCTCACAATGACTTCCAGGGAGATGATATTTTCTGACTAGAGTCTATCACAAGAGGAATATGTTCCTCTGGGGGTCCTGGTCAGTGAAAAGTTGAATATGAGTTGGCAGTGGCCCAGCAGCCAGGAGGGCCAACCCTGTCCTGGGGCCATCAGGCACAGCATCACAAGCTGGGCAAGGGAGGGGATTGTCACACTCTGCTTTGCACTGGGGCAGCCTCACCTTGAGTCCTGTGTATAGTTTGGGTGCCACAATATAACACAGATTATAAAATATTACAGAGTGTCCAAAGGAGAGCAACAAGGATTGTGAAGGGCCTTGAGGTGAGGCCCTGTGAGGAGCAGCTGAGGTCACTTTGTCTGTTCAGCCTGTAGAAGAGGAAACTGAGGGGAGACCTCATTGCAGTCAGCAACTTCCTTGTGAGGGGAAGAGGAGGGCAGGCACTGATCTCTTCTCACTGGTGACCAGTGACAAGACCTGAGGAAATGGTGTGAGTTTGTGTCAGGGATGGATATCAGTTTAGGTTGGATATCAGGAAAAGGTTCTTCACCCAGAGGGTGGCTGGGCACTGGAACAGAGTCCCCAGGAAAGTGGTCACAGTACCAAGCCTGACAGAGTTCAAGAGTTGTTTGGACAATGCTGTTGATCAGGTAGTGTGACTCTTGGAGATGGTCCTGTGCAGGGCCAGGAGTTGGACTCGATGGTCCTTATGGGTCGCTTTCAAACCAGGACACTCTGCAGTTCTGTGAGCTCTGACTGGGCATAGTAAGGCACTGAGCTGCTGCTCTCATATCCCATTCAAATACTACAGTAGCTTAGACCAGGGGAGGACTCCAGCAGCCATATTTCAAAAGAAATCAATAGCTGCCATTGTGTTTTATGAAAAATCCAATTTCAGAGCTCTGGTAGAAATTCTTGGAGTGCTCAAACCAGCCCTTGGGGAAGATAAACAGAGGAATATATTTTTGTGTCTGAACTAAGGTGGTGCCTGAAGTGGATGCTGAGCAACTTGACCTTTTTAATACCAAAGAGCTCTTGGGTATGACCCAAATTTAAGATGCCTGGGAAGCTTTTGTACATGCAGCTGAACTTAGAGTTTGGAAACCTCCTGATGCAGACATCAGAATCTCTCTTTTGGATGTAACCACATAAATTCCAGTTCTGACATATTTTAAGCACCTAAGTCCTCTTCTGAGTGTAAAGCTGTGACAGATATATGCACACCCTGCCATCTGAACTCCAAGATTTCATTCTTATTGCACAAGTCGGGAAACTTTTAAACCTTAATTTATGCTGAATATATATTGAAGAGTGTGCTGGTTTTGGCTGAGGTAGTTAATTTTCTTCACAGTGGCTGGGCTATGTTTTGGATTTGTGCTGGACACAGGGCTGACCATATAGAGATGTTTTAGTTATTGCTGAGCAGGGCTCACCCAGAACCAAAGCCTTTTCTGCTTCTTGTACTGCCATGACGGTGAGGAAGTTGGGGGTGCATGGGAGACTGGGAGGAGACACAGCCAGGAAAGCTGACCCCAAATGACCAAAGGGACATTCCAGACCATGGGCACCATGCTCAGTATACAAAGTAGTTAGAAGAAGGAGGAAGGGGGGATGTTCGCATTGATTGTGCTTGTCTTCCCAAGTAACTATTATGTGTGATAGGGCCCTGCTGTCCTGGAGATGGCTGAACACCTGCCTGCCCATGGGAAGCAGTGAATTAATTCCTTGCTTTACTTTTCCTGTGTTCACGGCTTTTGCTTTCCCTCTTACGCTGTCTCTATCTCAACCCATGGGTTTTCTACCTTTTGTCCTTGGATTCTCTCCCTGATCCTGCTGGTGGGGGAGTGAGCTAGCAGCTGTGTGGGACTTGGTTGCTGGCTGGGGTTAGACCACAACAAAAAGCATTTTCATCCTAAGTTTTCCTTTCACCATTTCTTGCTAAACTCTCATACAGCAGACATGAAAACACATGAGGGGTTTCTATAACAACACTGTGAAATAATAAATTCCACAAAGCAGCTCTGGAATCTACAAATGATGTAAATGTTTTTTTCATTTAATTACTATCCACATTTGTGTCCAGCTTCAGAATAATACAGCTGCAAAAGTAATTAATTAATATAGGAATGCAGTTTAATAACAGCGCAAGGGTTCTGTGTTCACCGGTTGGTTATGGGCACTAGCTAGCATATTGATAACAGGTTGTTGCCATTGTTGCCACCTCATTAGAAAATTAGCATTTAATTAACTTAGGAAGATATGGAACAATTTTGGTATGGGAAATATTTGTACACATTGTCTATTGGAATTAAAAGCTCCCATCCAGCAAAAAGCACAGCAGCCTCTACAGCTGGTGGCTGTTGGCCCACAGAAACTAAACAGACTCGCTGGTCTGTGCAGCTGCAGCCGCTGCCTTTGATTTGGAGGGGAAAGGGAAGCTGTGAGACTGTTATCCGAGGCTCCAGCTGAAAGGAGCGATCCAGCTGTGACGTCAGTGCTTGTCTTGCAGGCACCCAAAAGTATTAATGCATAGACATTGCGGGCTCCAAACTGTCGAGCAAACGTTTTAGAGGAAAGATGGCTCTGCTTCAAACTGGACTTGATGCAGCCTCCCCTGAAGCCAGTGGGAGTATTTCCACTGACTTCATTGGGCTTTGGATGGCCTCGCTGAGGTTTCCCGGCCCGAGAGCATCGGTGCTGATTTGAACCAGGTGCAGGGAGAGGCAGGGCAAGCTGCTCGAAGGTTAACCGCTGCTGGTTTGGAGGGGCAGAGCCTGGGGAAGAGAAGGGGACAGCTAGAAAGGGAATGGACTGCTGAAAGGCAGCTGGATTTTCTTGCTGTTGCTTTGTTCCTGTTAACACTGGCTGAATGGTCTGAGGTTTTGTATGTTCTTGTGGATGAAAAGATCGTCTTTAAACTTCAATGTTGAAAAATAACATTAAACCTCTTGCTGTCAAACGCAAAACCACTCCTGGTTCCTAGGGTGAATTATTTTTCTGACCAGCCTCTTCTGTGTAGTTAGATGCAAAACCAGAGGAACAGTCAGATGACATTGAGCCTCGCTCCTGCGGGGTAAGGAATTCACACTTATGTCTGCCAGCTCTGCCATGGGCATCTGTGGGGGATTCCTCCAGGCGGGGGTAAATGGTTATATCACCTCTGTCATCCCTTGGGCTCAGGAGCACATACTGCAAACCCTCTGCACGTGTTTAATGTTGCACATGCAAAGCCATGGAGTCGTGCCAGCATCCCACAAGTTTCTCCCACTGACATCCCCTCAGCTGCAGCTGCAGCAGCAGGATCTATCCTAACCCCAGGCTGAACCAGCTCTCTGCAGCAGCCAGCCTGCCTCAGCTGCTCTGGCAACCCTGCTCCAGCGTCTCCAGGTACTTCTGAGAGAGATGTCACTGCCCTTGCCAGCAAAAGCTGTGCGCCCAGCTCTTCATTTGCCCTTCCCCCGTCCTGCCAAGCAGATTGCCACCTGCCAGGAGTGCTGCAGCAGGACATCAGGGTCTCACTGAACAGGACGGGTGGGCTGTATTGTGTAGGGCTGCCTCCCCTGGGGGATCTCACTGCTGTCAGTGCAATGAGCTGACAGGTAGGGACCGACAACACCCATCAATCACACCCTTAAGAGCCTGAAACCCTGCCATTTCTCTTGTGGAGAGCAGCAGCCAAGCCGACAGGCTGCGTGGGGCTGTCAATGAGGCAAATGTCCTCGTTGACAGAGCTGCTTCTGAGAGGATCTCCCACAGTCATTCATGTTTATCCCAAGCAACTGTCCCCTATTCTTCTTCCTGGTGTGAGGTGAACAAATGCCAGAGCTGGAGGGATTAAGAATAATTGTGTTGTGATTGTCGCAGATGCTTTTTAAGGCAGTCGCTGAGGTGTGTGACACTGCTCTGCACTGTGTGTCAGGCCGTGAGGGAGGCAGATAAAATGCAGTGGTATTCCTTGACACAAGGACAGAGACCTAGCACAGTGGGGGGTGACGGGTGCATGCCTGCACTACACGCCTTTAATTGGTGGCAGCAATTAAAGGCTCTTTGTGTGTGTGAAAGAAGGGATGTAGATAAGGCTTTACCACTTTTTTGAGAGGAAAATTATTTGGACTTGAGAACTGCAGCCGCATTTTATCACCCTAAAATTATCTGGCCCATTCACAGCAAGATTAGTGCTGAAGGTCAAAGGTGCATGTAATGTAGCTCAAAGTCTTTTCACTGCCCAGCAGCAATGGTAAAATACATGAAGGGAGGGACTAATAAATTAGGAAACGCCACAAAAAGCAGCAAACAAACAAAACATCTCATTAAAATATCATTCTGTGCCGGTTGTATTTTTTACCACCACTATTTCAGAGGAACTGGCTGCTTCTACGTTACCAGTAATCCCACAGACTTATTGTACGAAGCATGTGTTGGGCCCTCATGGACAAGTGACTGTTGCAGTGTGTGTGGCTCTGTGGGAAGCAGAAGTACAGATCCCTGTCTAGATGGACCTGATGAGCCACTGTATGATACAGACTGATGTGGACTGGGGCCTTCAGAAGAAAACACCACATAGTTGTGCACTTTTATGCTGGCCTTTCCATTTACATTTTCCTCTGATTACGTGTTGCTCTCACAGCCAGTAATTTATCTTTGATCAGATTTGAACCACCGACTTTGGCACTGAAATTCAAGAATATGATTTAAAAACATACAGGCCACTGCAATTTAAGCCTAGAGGCACCCACATCCATTTTAGTAGCTCCCCGAACTCCCAGGAGCAGTTGCCTCCTATTTTTGGAAACATTTGGGCATTTAAAGGAGTACAAAATGGAACACGGAGCCATCATCTTGTCACATCCCTGCTCCATATATCCCATTCCCCACACTCTGAATACCTGTGGGACACATCCACATAAGCAAACCATGCCAGGCCAGAACACAGTTGTGCCTCCTGCAGTTGTCCAAAATGCTTCTTTGGCATGTTTCTCCCAGCAAGATTCATGCTTCAGCCCACCTGCTATCACCAGTCAAGGTCTGGTGACAATCTGGGACACTATGTTCATCTCTGCTCATCCTTTATCTAAGAGCCATCTCTGCCATCCCTGGATACAGCCAAATCCTTATACAGCCCATCCAGTCCCTGCTCTCAGAAAATGTACAGAGAGTTATGCTGCTGAACACTGATGAAATTTCAGTTAGTGCTAAATCTCCCCACTACACACTACCTACATTCTGGCATTTCACTAATTTGAATTGCTGATCTATTTAAAATGTAAATTGCTGATCTATTTAAAAGGCTACAGCAGGAGCACAGTTTACATGGAGATCCAGCTGGGATGGAGGGTCAACATTCAAGTTCAGTGTTTTCTTTCTAAACAACTTGGCTGCTAGAACAACACCTCCAGGATTTGAATTTAGTAGATCAAATTTTCTTCACAGTACATTCCCACTGACACCACTTAGGTCAATGGACCAGCTTGTGAACTCAGTTAAATCAGCATGTATTGGGAGTAACATTACAGAGAGCAGTGGAACTATTCCAGATTTAAATTGGTGATAATGAGACCAAAATTTGGTCCAATGTACTTGCAGAGATCTGAGAGCAAAGCATTCATTTCAATCCTCAAGTAAAATATACCACCCTGCAGACTTTTTTAAATCCTTGAACACAAGTCTCTGTGTAACAATAAGCATAAGTAGAGTGAACACTGAGAGAATAAAAGATTAAAAGTTATCCGCTAGCTTATACCAAAACCAGTAAAACCTGGGAATGTTCCTGGGTAGATAAAAAAAAAAATTGGATAAGCTACATTAATTTTCAGATTATGAGGTTGCAAATATTTTTAAATGTTCTAGTTTGACACAATATTTTGAGATGAGAGCTGTAATTCAAGGTTCCCCCCTTGCAATAACTAGGTACACAGCTTTTGTTAGTGGCACCAGCATGCCATTTATTTTATCCATGTTTTATTAATCACCCATATGATTCTTTGTACTTCTGGACTTCGGACTTCTGACTAAATACCAGCCAATTCCTTTCCTTTTATTCTTCTCACTTAACTGCTTAGTGATTTACCAGCTTTTCCAGTGATTATTTCAGAAAGTGATTTTTTACTATATGCATGAAAATATTATTGTTGATTAGTTCAAGTTCTTGAATTGTTATTCATAGATGAGACCTCCCCCTCTTTAGCTTATTAAAAACATCTGTATTCTTCCTGTTTGGACAATGAGAAGTGATAACTAGCACTCTGACAGCTGAGCTCCCAGAGTTAATACACACGTGATGCAGTTGTAGAAACCAATATGCCAAAATAAAAGTATGAACTGGAAAACAACCATAACAGCTCCAGCTCCTCCAGCATTACTGGAGCTCAAAGACCCTGCCTATCTGGGCAGAAGAACAAAAATCTCTATATTGCTTTCCACCAAATCAGTTACTTTTTCCAGGTGTACGAAATTATAGTCTAGAAGGGTGGGATTAAAAAAAAAAACAAAACACTAAAAAAAACCCAAAACAAACAAACAAACAAACAAAAAGAAACCAGCAGGAAATATTTTTTGTGATTTGAAAAACAGAGAAAGAGAGAGATATTGCAAACATATATATCTAAGCTCTCCTGTCCCTTTCAAATTAAATGAGAACACAGAAGCGGGTGATAAGAGAGGGAGGTTAGGGCAGGGGTATTGGGGAAAACTCAAGAAAAGTTTTAATTCCTTTTATTCAGAGGTACCTCTGAAGAAGGATTTCCTATGCTCCTGTTCTGGGAGTCCTATTTCTTGGGGCTTGCCTTTTTTTTCCTCTCCTTTCTTTTACAGTTATATCTACATGGACTGAAATCCAGTATGGAAGAATGTATATACACATGGGGGAGGCTCAGCTGTGTAAACCACTACAGTTTTTAAGAGGAGCTGTGCTGATTTACATGACAATAGGATCACACCTTTGTAGCTGGTATTTAAACGGAAGTAGCAAACTACTGGTGGCCTAATTTGGACAAGGTTGGTATTTCTGCTTTAGCCAGTTTCTGATATGAAGTAGGGGGAAAAAGCAGAGATCTTTATTATCATCTCTAATAAAAATCTGAGCTCCAAACTTGAGAGTATGTGACGGTGCATAAAATTATCTAGATGTGTCAGATAACAGATCTGGCTGAAGTTGTGCCTGATTATATTCTGCATGCATATTTGTTTTCAGTCATATTTACAGGGGTGCCTCTATCCTGATGCTTCAGTTAACTGTTACTTTGAGGAAATAAACAGAGGTGAGGGTCCAGTCACCTTCAGCTGTTGGAAGTTAATAAGGTGTTAATGAAACGTTGGCAAATAGCAGCAGTTTAGCACTTGGTTGACACTTGATTTTTAAAAGAGACAGAGTGTAAATAAGCTGTGTTTGCAGTGAAAATTAGAAAAAGCGGGAGGTGGGGGAAAAAATAACACTCTCACAGCTTATTAGTTTTAAGCAGGAAATACTCGATGGACCACATCAGGGAGAGTAACTCTGATGCTGCAATCAGTGGCAGCAAACAATGCCCGAAGGCAAAGGGGTTTGTTTTCATACAGGCTTTTTAAGACACTCTTCTAATGTAGGACCAGCCAATGCCCCTAACGAGTGTAAGAGGACCCTTGGCACTGCTGCCTCTGACCTCTGGAAGTGCTCTGAGGGAGCATCTGGCCCGTTTCAGACCACAAATTCTATGAACCCTTGTGATTGTTTGTGAGGGATCGGCAGTCTCTTTCTGCAGGACACTTAAGGCTGTCAAGGAACATGAACTCTGTTATTCCTGCTGCATTAAGGACAGCAAACTACACCTTGAGAAATGGTAGCACTCTGAAGATTTATTAACTACTGTGTGCTGTAGCAGGGTTGTGGGAGTGATCTTTGGGATTCAGGGAGCAATTTAGGCTTGATATATATATTAGGCAACTCTACTTAAGATGGTACAGCATCATCCTGAGTGAACCTTATCTTTTTACACCTCTTGCAGTATTATGAGTGTGTACAGGAGGTGCTACAGCCAAGCTTTCTTTACGTCGTATCTTGCTCCTATCTCTGAAGAAGACGATAGTGATGAACCAGGAGCGTCTGTGGTGTGGCAATAGAATTAAACAATGGTAGTTTAGCAGGCTAGCATTTCAGTTGCTAATGGTCTGGGAAGATCATTAGCAACTTGTTTCTTGATCCTTATTCAAAGAATGGCTTCTTTAAATAAGGATCACTGACATGGACACCTAGCATAGATCTAGGCTCAGTAGGAATATGAATATTTGTAACTGGTGCATTGAGAATTTTCTGTTCATGCAATATAATCAGAAAGATTTCTTGATAAAATGTTCATCGACAGAAGAGTTAATGCCAAGGCCATTCAAAAAGGGAGATACCCATCACTTTTTCTGCGTAGTTACAAAGACATGGTTTGTTTTTGCAGGTGGATAGTGTGTGAGTGATATTTCTTTGCCAGGCTGGAAAGATTGGTGGGTTCTGGCAGATTATAAGCCACATATAAAATTACTTTCACAGTGTGGAGTTGTTATAGTCAGAAGCTGTAGGTACTTGATGTATCTTTTCCCTCATTCTCATGTGTCACATTCATTCACAGCAGTCCTTGGTATGGTGTACCTTACCAGCATAAGGTAGCTCCTTTGGCACACATACTGTATAATAATCTCTTACAGTGCATTACGACTGCAAATTAGAGCTACCTTTAATTTAAAATGTAAAATTTCATTTTCCTGAGGTAAGCATTGTCAGAGGAATAAACCTGTGGGTGTAATATACCCATGGGTATTAGCAATTCTAAAGTGTTGAATAAATGAAAAGCACAAAGCCTATATTTTTGTGTAGGGTAAATAATGCCATACATAAATATTGAAGTATTGAACATAAAATACTCTGTGCAGAGACATAGACTTTGTTTGCTTGATTCTCCTGATGTGTTAGAAAAGCTTTAACCCAAGGGGGACTGTAAGTGCAATCTTTAAAATTAATTCAAGTGTCACATGTTGTCTATAAATTTCTGTATTGAATTACTGTCTTATTTTAGTTAGAGGCAATATATTGTTTTGTTTATGAAGACTACAGTGTAGCAGGGATCTTTTTGGTATCAACACACTGGGAGACAAACATCTTGCAATATTTTTGAATGCATCTGCAAATCCACGCTTCCCAAATGAGGCAGAATCTCAAATTCTGTAGTGTACTTCCCAGTAGCACTGGAGTTTGGCCACAGTCAGAAATGGGATATTGGGAAAGGCACAAGGGGTGTCCCAAGCTGATTGTGAAGCAGTTTGGGTGCCTGGCTGTTCAACCACTGAGGACTTGAGGTCAGGATTTCCCACTGAGAGTCCTTTCTCTGCCTTTGTAGTATATGGCCAATTTCCTAGGATAATCCATTTTTTCACTAGCAGCTATTATGGGGCCATAAGACATCAGGAGGTGCACTTTGACCTCTCCTGTTCTCTTCTGTCATACACAGAGTATTTGAAGCTTTTGGCCTTTTGTATCAAAGGTCCAGTTTTGTTGTAGGATGTCAAGGCTCCTTTTGTAAGGGAGACAGAGCATAATTCCTATGATGCTTTTGTCACAACAGTGTATTTGTTTTAATGACAACTAAACCACCTTTAGCAAAACCAATTGACCCTTGGTGATGGATTGACTTGCTTGCCATCAGAGTATGGAACATTTGTTTTGACATTAATACAATAATACCAGTACTGCTACTTTCTCTAAGCGTTTTTCTCTTACTATGTATCTACAATTTTTGAATACAAAACCCTCATGTTCAGTAGATACAATATAGAAACTGAGTGAAAAATATTTTGCCAATGGAACTTTCATCCTTTTTCTCCTTGTTTAGCATTTAAAATATAGAATACAAGGCCTGTTTTCTTCAGATCCAGGTTAGTGCAGCAGAACATTGTGTAAACACTTATAAAAAAAATCATTTGAGGCCATGAAACAAGAAGGACGAGAAGGTGAAGCAAAAATGCTATAAATTATGGTGTAGCAGAAAGTAAAGAGGGGACCAAGATGAACAGAAGGAAAGAAGCATTAATGTTTCTTGAATGAAGTTATTTCCTCTGGAATATTTCAAAGGCTAAACAAAAGATAATAAGGGATTAATACCTGAGGAAGAACTGCTCTATGATTTTGCTGTGAGTTGCTCTTTGCTCATAAGGTTGAACATCTGAAAATGACCATTTGGGTTAGTCAGAAGCTAAGAAATTCCTGCACAGACTTCTGCTTGATTGCAGATCTTGGGGAAGATTATTTTCCTCAATCCATGAAGACAATATTTTCCTAGGCCAGGCTAGAAGTTCAGGGCACTGTTCAGTCTGATATTAAAACATGCATACTTGAGTACCTATATGCAAGTTGTCTTAATCTAAAACAAGTTTAAACCATCTGACCTTCCATGGCTATTCTGGACTAATGTTTAATTTCCATTTCTGCTCATTGAGCATGAACACTCCTCTCCAGAGGAACTGACATCCAATCAGTGGTCAGGATTTCAAACTAACTGGGAACAAAATTCCTGGATATGCTCAGGTGGCTAATTTGTACTGGATACCTAAGTAAATTTCATTAAGATGACTTCTGCATCTAGCCTTTGAAATTAACTTTTCAGCTATTGCAGAGTCCTGTCAATCCTTGACCATCTCTGAAAAACACATTGTCCTGTATTGGCATACACGTTTGTCATACCACAGGGACACTGGTGTTTTACAGACACTTCAGATGGGCAGGATGGCACATGTTCCTGGGGGCAGATGTCAGCCTGTGAACAACAGTGTGAAGGACATGCCAGAATTTCAGCTTCTGCTCTGGACAGCTCTGGAGAAACTTATGGCCTCCCCTTGTGGAATTGCCACTAGTTTGCTTGCAGTGTGCAGCGGAGAGTTGTTGTTTCCCATGCTCTGATCAGGACTTTTATTTAGCAGTATCTAGAATGTACTGCTTATTTTGCTACCCTTCTATGCTATCTGTGAAATTAGCTTTTAGGCACTCTTGGTGTTTGTTAGCTGTTTTCCCCTGTTAGCTGTGGCACATGAACTACATATATATCTTGCATTCAGGCTGCTACCCCGTTTGGGTAACTTGTCTGGGGCTCATAAATATCTTGCACAAGCCCAGTCCCCCCCATGCATAAATCACCATTGCAAATTAGAGGAAGGGAGGCAGACCTGGACAAATGGGCCAAGTTCCTAAACTAGCAGTGATGCAAAGGATGTTGAGACCTTTCTCCCATATGTAATAATACCTTGTGGTTTCTCTTACTGTGGCTAGTTTGAAGTTTACACAGATGATTTTCAGATGGATACCTGTTAGGGTGCTCTGGTGCTGAGCAGCTGAATCACTAAAGTTGGAAGCTCTGTTTAACTGCGTTCTCCATGTCCGGATCAATAGTCATTCTGTTATGAAGCAACAAGCATGACTGTGCACAAAGGGTTGAGTCCTCTTTAATTAGGTGCTCCCATGATGATTATTTTCCTGACATACAAAAAAGGAAAATTAACCTATGCATAGTTTGCCTCCAAGCACTCTTCAAGGGTTTCATTTAATTTGTCACTGATACAGAAAGGGGACTAATTTCTTAGTAGATATTTATCTGGAGGGAAGAAGGTAAATAGTTACCCATGCCTGTGAAGTGCAGGTGTTCATTAAGTGTACCCTGACATAAATATCTTCCTTTTTTTCTTTTGTCTCTTCTGTTTGTTTGCTCTCTTCTGTTTTATTCAGGACCAGCCAAGTGTTACCCAGCAGGGATATCCACCTGTGGTCACTGAGGTAGATATGTCATAAATGTTCCTGGAAGGTCATTAAAATTAATCTAACTCCCAAGCAGCTTTTGTTTGCTTTCAAGCATTCTCTAAAGAAACTCTGTAGCCAACATTTTTCTTACATCAAAACTCTCCTTTTACTCCTTTCTTTTACATGGACTTGTCTTTCATATCACTTCAAAAAGAACTGGCTGTGCTCTTTCTTCGAAGTGAGAGTTAAAATTTCATTTGTAATTACAGCAAGACCATACTTCCTTAATAGGCTAGAACAAGAGTCTTAAAGGAAATTCAATAAGAAACAAACAAAACAAAATGAAACAAAACAAAAAGAAAAAAATACCCCCACAACCAAAAGCCAAAACTTCAGAGAGCTTTAAACTTTAGTCTGCAGTTTGCATTACTAACTTTTTGTTTGTTCAAAAACTGGCCAGACAAAACCTCCTTTCTACTCTTTCACATTTTTCTCAGTTTGACCGTCTGTGTTTTTCTGGTACAAATATTTTACAGGTATACCTCTTAAATAATTGGGAAGCATTGCAGCAAAAGCAGGTTTAAGTCAAAAGGACCTTGAATATGGAGTCACATTACAAAGTAGTTGCACTTTGCATTTTTCTTACCTGTTTCTAAGGTGTTAGTTTCACAGCTTCCACCTCTTCAAATATTCTACTTCCAAGTTTCAATGACCTTCATTATGGTTGCAACCACTTACATTAAACTTTAGCACATGGAGTTGCAGCTACCTTGGTGGTGTCTGAGTTGAAAGCAGCTGTTATTATGGCAATGACTTTACCTGTTATCTTCTTTGAAAATTAGAATCAAGGCACTGACCTCATGGAGATTAGACTAAGAATGAGAGATGAGTTTGGAGCACACCCAAACCCCAGACTTTTATTGCCTTTTTCTTTCATTAAAACTATAATTCTCATATTTCTATGCAATTTCAAAAATGTCTTAGGATTTCTGATAGAAGCATGAAGCTTTCCCAAAAATAATTTAATTTGTTAATAAACAAAGTTATTATATAATAAAATATTGTTTTCCTGGTTTGTTAGGATTGTCATGTGCGACACAGTAATAAAATCCAAATAGTTAAAACAGAAAGCTCAGAATGTTTCTTTGCCATATTCAAGCCTGCAGAAAGGTGTTATTAAGGGATGGAATGCCATTAATTTTAAAGTTTTTTGGCACTTGGTCAAAAGAGAATAATGATGGTTTTGTTTGAATGCATATGGTTGTGTCTGTATTTCACTAGAAAATAGTACTAAAGAGAAGAATAAAAGCAGTAGGCATCAAAACTCAGTTGTCATCAACTCTGAGAGAAATTTCTCAAGGTGGGTCTGAAAGGCCAGCAGAAAGAACCACAAAGACCAAGAGGGTGTCAGCAGTTAAGGTCTGGGCATGATGAACTTGAATCAAACACAACTTGAAGAATGGATTCTGCAAGACCTGGGGATGCAGTGTGGTCTACTGGTGGGCTTTGCCCCTCCAGCTGGAGAACCCTCAGCAATGATGTCAAGTGTAAATCAGCTACAGATGCAGATGGACTGTCCAAAGTGTGCCCATGCTCAAGGCATCACATCGCACACAAAGCATTTCTGCTGAGATGGCACTGCTCTTTTCTGCCTGTAATGGGCAACTTCTCTAGCCTTGCCTAATTGATAATGAAAAGTTTGGTCAGCAAACAGATACTGGAAAAGAATATTTGTCATTTAGATATTAATATAGTTATTATTCAGCATATGTTATATTCCAGTGGGGAATAACAGGCTGGGGTGTTTGGGGATGAATGCATAAACCATTCAGGAACTGTTTGATAATAATTAAGGAAATAAGATGCCTAGTGTATATAAAGTGGGCTTTTAATTATAATAGAAAAGAAATTCTTCAGAAATAATTTGTGAGATAACTTATTTCTCAAGTATGTTTTGGCAGGGTTTCAAATAATGTATGAGATAGTGATCACGTATTCTGTGAATGGATTGCAGCTAACCCAACACATTATGCAGGCCAAGCTACTGAAGCCCAGCTCCCATGCAAATTTAATGGCATTCCAGGGAGACATTGGAAAATTTCAATCTGTGTGCAAGATTTTCTGAAATTGAGTCAGAAGTGGAGAAGTGCACTGTTTGCTCTGACAGACAAAATCCTGAAAGCATGTTGATAGGATGGTCTTTGCTGAGAATGTGAGAAGCACTTACTCCCCTTTGCAGGAAGGTGGTGGCTGCAGAGGACAGTATTGGATCTGTTAAATCCACATCTGATCTGGATCAAAAACGAGTGTGTGATAAATTAGCCAAACCATACACTAGGGTTTAGACCTCACGTTTTTATGTCATTCCTTGTCAGGACAAAGAATAGGAAAAAGGCATTAAGGCTGTCAGAAAGTTTTGTCAGAACTTTTGCATGAATTTGTACTGGGAAAGTGAAAGCTTGATTAGCTCTTTTTATTGTGTGACTACTGCAGGGCTTGCCCCATCAGAATTTATAGGAGGAGGTTTGCACATGTTCTGTTTAGTGAACTTCGATCTGGTGGGAAAGCTTATGCTGACCACTGCTTATGCTTGTGAGGAGAATTGGTGCTGCTGTTTTCTTTACTCAGAGAGTTAGAAGTTGGAGAATAAGTGCAAGGGAAGATTGTCTTAGGTTTAGCTTCCTCTTTGTTCCTTTGCAGGGATATGACACTCTACCAGCAAACTCCCAGGAGACAGCTGCAAGTGTCTGAAGACCTTATGGGATCTGGAGGCGAGCTGTTGGCAGTTCCTGGGACAAAAAAACGAGGAGGTTCAGTGGTTCTGGCATCACCCAAGAAAGAAATACTGAATTTCCTGAGTTCCAAGACATGTTGCAGTGCATATTTTGGTGTTTCATATGATAACATGAGTGTAGCAAAGCTGCAGCTAATCCTTTTGTGTTCATGCTTTCTACTGAGCACAGGAAGCCCAAGCTTGCTGTGTCTATTCATTTACCATTAATACCATAGTAACACCTACAGAGAAGATAGGAGAAATTCAGAAAATGCCACCTTAGATTACAAGATGGTGATTTAGGTGTTTTCTCGAGAAGATGAAGGTGAAAAGGAAGATACCTTGGATTTGGTATGTGAGCAGCCATTCATGTGGCTGTGAGAGGGCACAAGGCTGTGTACCATAGCTGGTTGTATATCACAATTACATGCCCACCTGAAGGCTAATTATTAGAGAATCATAGAACAGCTGATGCTGGAAGGTGTCTCTAGAGATTACCTAGTGCACCCTCCCGCACTCCAGTTTTGGGAATATTCCTACAGAACAGGGAGTGAGTCCTACTTAGCTTTATGCTTTTGAAACCTCTAAACCTGTGATACTCTTGACAATATGACTTTTGCATATAATACCTTGAAAGTAATTATAAAAAGATCTCCCTCTTGAAATACATATAATTCTTTTTAATTCTCTGACTTGGCTTAGAAACCAGTGTAATATTTGCAGTTGTTGCAAACTGCCCTTTGTAAATGGTTTCTTCTCTTCAACTGTGAATCTCAGGCTGTATACAAAGCCAAGGGTATAGCCCACAGTTTGCATTAAGTAGTATTTGATTAGGTGGTAATAACATTAATTGGCACCCAGAATCAGTTGGCTGTAGGTGATCTGAAGTGATAATGCACTAGAGCCTCTAACATTCTAAGTCAAAATGCTCCCTTAGCCTGGGGAAAGATGCAGGTGTTTGGGATAAAAGAGTGTTTTGTAAATGAAGGACTTGAACACTGTGATTCCACTTCATTGCTCCTCTCCTGATGCTTAATGTAAAATGATTACTTTATTGCCACCTCTCTTCTGTGTTTTAAAAGTATTAGAAAATTAAACAGCAAAATTTAAAGGTAAAATATGTCCCAAGTTATTAAAAAAAATTCAGCACAAAGAAGCAAAAAGGATATTGAATAACTAAAAAAAAATTTTAAAACATTCCAGATTCAAGCCAGCATATCTATTACTAAAAGATACAATTATAAACGATCAATTCTTGATTATCTTGCTTGCCTTTGTAACAATGAGCCCCCTCAAAACAATTGCCTTTCCTGAAAGACTGTTTCAGCTTTGTGGATTAGGGGTCTTCATGGAGATAGAATATATGTATGCAGCTGGCAAAGCAAGTGTCTTAGTGAATGGTAATTGTTCCCCAATTCCCACAAATCCTTTCAAAAACCTTTGGGCTTGTTCTTTTTTAAAATGTTCTTTCTTATATTTCATTAGCAGCTGAGCTATTGCTGAATTATACTTGATATAATCAGGAGTTAGGCTTTAGCAAAAATTGCATTGCCAACTGAGGGAGTGTGAGTGTTCCAGTAATTTTGCACTCTTTGAAAAGGAAAAAACATGAACGAAAAAATATGAAAACCTCTAAAATTTGTCTACACTATATATGGCCCTATAGAATGTTGGCATAAAATTAAATTTGACATTGTTGTGAAATTGCAGGCTTGCATTTTGTGTCTCATTGTCTTCTCCGAAAACTTTCTTCCCGTATTTTTCAAGGCCCAGGACCACATCTGGGAGAGATGCTCTGTTATCAGTGCACGTGCAATGACAGAGCCAGAGCAACCCTGGCAAGACCAGGGTCATCTTCTGCAAACAGAGAGCACAGCATTTTGTGCCTGTGTCAGGGAGAGTGTGGCATGGGGGGTCAGGCAGTACAGAGGGGGTCTGGCTGTGGTGCCTTTGACAGGCTTGTGCAGGAACGTGGTCTGCAGCTGGTGCTTGGACAGGTGGACAGCGCTCTGAGCACGCGGCGGAGGCGAATGGTGTGAGCTGCAGGATTAAACACATTCCTCTTCTTAAACATATGCACTGTATTTGTCTGTGGTCTAAATTATTCTCGTGGACTGTTCTGAGCAAGGTTTTGGTGTCCTCAGTTGTACCCCAGAATGAAATTGGTTTTCTTTATTTTTAAATAAGTGGAAAGAACAATAGAGAAGAACAAGCTAATAACGAAGACACATGGGGTGACTAAAGCTGTGCAAGGAATCAAACATTATTTAGACATGTAGATCAGTATTTCTTAAATTATGTTATCAGAATATCTGTGGGGTTCTATGGGCAAATCATTTGTATAAAACACTGAAGAGAAATGTGTAGTGTAAACACAACAAAGATCTGATTCTTTTCTTAAAGACTACTATGCAGTTTACATAGCTTGTGATTCCCAAACAAAGACTGGTTTTGTCAGACAAGGAACAATGTGCATTGCTGCAGGCATGAGAAAGGAGAGCTGCGTTTGGAAAGTATTACAATTATAATGGGAGTAGATTACGAAGCAGATAATTAATGGTAGGGATACAGGATCTTCCCTTCCCACTGGGATTCATTCTCACTCTGTTGCTGTAACTTATAGCCTTGAGGAACACTCTTTTTAGTTTCAAGACTCTCTTTTCTAATCTCTAGGTCTTTTAGTGTTTTATTGCCTTGGTCATAAGGTTCAAGGAGGTCACTCCAGAAGATATTCTCTGCAACGGATTAAAGTGACTCAGAGGAACAAAGTAATTTGGAAGTTTTTGCAGAAGCCTTCTTCCACCTTTAAACTAAAAAAGTATTCTTTTCCACCCCTACAAGACCATTTCTGAAGTGTTTTGCTCTTCTGATTTATATAATTGTTCCTTCAGGAAGATCAGAAAAGAATATGTAAATCTAAATTGACTTCATAATTCTATCTAAACAATGGAAATGGTACATTAAAAAATGTATATGCTTGGAATGATGAATCAGTTAATGATATTATTACTGATAAATATAACATTGTATTTTCAATTACATTAAATAATATAATTTTCTCCCCCAAAAGTAACTTTTGTTGTCGAGAAATAAGATTTTGGATGAAAAAACTAATTGACAGAGGATGATACTTAATAGGGTAGATCAGTGTGTGAGATTTATTCCTGAAAAGCTTGGAATAGATATTGAACATAGTTATTCACAAAGACTTAAGAAAGCAACACAAACATTGCAAGCAGTGAAATAATTTTTAGATGTTGAATTGTTGACTGGTCAAGTATATAAGTAATGAATAAGAAGTGTAGGTTACTATATTCTTTAGATTATCTGATACAGATTGTTTTTCACTTAGTGTCTGGCCTCCAAATAGAAATCTTCCAATTTGCATGCTAAGCACATATATAAGAACAAGAGAAGACTTGTAAGTGGAACACAGCATCACCTTGAAGTCTTCAAAGTTATTCAGAGTCATCAAAACAGTAACTCAAAGTATCATCAAAGCAGTAAGCAGCATAGCCTCTATATAGCAAAATGTAAATAATTAGCAGAGAGCCATCTGTAATGCATTATGAGCAAGTGTGTTCTGGGTATTGATCTATTAACGCATACATATATTAATGTAGTCAATGTGTTGGGATATGTCATACTGTACAGACTGCTAAAAGAGAAAAACTATTTTAAAAGCTTTGATTTTTCCTGTGTACTCTAGCATTTCTGCATTTTTGTCTTACATAATATTAAATTTAAACTTCGTTGATTATATATGTGTGAAGATAAGTCTTTCAGTAGACCAATTGGTATGGCCTCCTGATAAGGGTAAAAAAGGCTTTTATCTGGTCATTCAGCCCCTTGTGGTCTAACAAGTGTGCATATTGTCCATTCAATTAATGTATTTCAGTGCACAGTAAAAAAAAATTAGGCAAGTTTTATAATTGCTGAGATTGCTGGAAGAAAAGGCATATATATTCATGAAGTGGGCTCTGTACTTCGATGTTTTGCATAATATAAGCCCTAGAACCTCACCAAAAGACAGTCCTGCTTAGAGAAAAATGCTGACTATATTGTTTAATAAGAAAATGGAAAATATTATTGATTTTATAGTAAAATTACATATGCAGACTTATTTAAGATTGAATAATGTTTAATTCATAGCTGGTTCTATTTATTTTGCAGAAAGTTTTGTGCAGTTCAATATTACTGAAAAAATAGTATTTCTACAGTCAAGCTTAAGGCTCATGGTATGGTAAAGTTGAACAGTGTTGAAATATGTAATATCTTAATATACATAAAATTTGTGCTTAATGAATAACATATGTATATATATAGTTTCTCTGAGTCCTCAGCATTTTTCTCTAGCAATTCTAACAGATTTTTTTTTAAAAAAAACAATCTTACATTCAAATTTTGCATTTCAGATTCCTTTAACCTAAGAGACATGGGGTATTTTTTCATGAAAAGGAAAAAAAATGTAAAAGGCATTTAGGAGAGAGAACCTCCCATGCCAGAGTTTCTATGGGTAAAGGTGAGGAAAGAGGACAGAGAAGCAGGAAGACAAACAGGTGCAGATATTATCATGTGATATATAAGAAAATGATATGGAAGAGGAATTGGCCAGCACAAAGTTATTCACAGAAGCTTCATCACAACCAAGAAGCAGGTCACTTGTCTGGTCCCAAGTCCTATTACAGGTTCTTAACCACAAGACTGTTTTCCTTCTTCAGTAGCAAATAATTAATAGCATTCTGAAATTATAATTTCACTCATCCTTGTTTCCTGTTGTGCTGGCTGGTGGTTTTCAGTGTAGCTGGTATCTTACCTCTTATTTTTCACTAATTGGTTGGCATTTGATTAGCCACCAGCCCCCCAAACCACAGGGAGTTTTGTATTTGAGCAAGCTGAGGTGAGAATTGAGTCCAATATAAGTCATTTGAGTGCAGCTGAGCTAGAGATTCAAGGTGTTAAGTACTTACTGAAGACTGTTCTTATAAATCAGGTCAGTCTGTGTATATACAACTGTGCAATTTGAATTAATATGCTTCTGCATGTGCTGTATTTTAATAGAACTGGACAAAGGAGGTACAGTAAGGAACTGAGTAACTCAGGGAAAGACTAAGCTGCTTTAATGCCCGTGGGATAAAAATATTGCCATATTTACCTACAGTGAAACCAGACAATTTTTTTAAAAATTAGTCTACCCTGAGTGTGAAAATGGAGGTAATATGGGACATTAGGTTTGTTGCTGTGCTTTTGCTTCTGTTTGCAACTATCATCTTGCTTTTCTCCCTCAGCTAATATTGAGTTGAGGACACCTTATAAGAAAAGAAGTTCTACAGATGTCTGCTCTCTTCCCTAAGGAAAGACTTTTTTGAAGGTTTTTGGGTTTGTTTTTGTTTTCTTTATATGTGGTAGAGCAAAGGGCTCCAATTCACTTCTGGCTGGTGTTGAAAAGGGCTTCCTACAGTCTGTCTCCTTTTATGTTTTGTACCCTCTGCAGTGCTCTTTTGCTGCCTGAATATTTACTGCATGGCTGAGGAACAGAGATTCCGTAAATGTGAAACAGGGTTTGCAATGTTTTGGAACCAAAACACTTTAGCACTAAAGCTTCATGTTTTTCTAGCATTATAGGAAGAGAGGAGTCGGTAAATTTGTAAAGCAAGTCACTAGTTTGAATGTCATAGGAACTGTGCTTGTCATGCAAATTTAGAAACTGATTTACAGGCTGAAAATGTTATCAATTGAGTTAGAGTATTGTGTAATACCTGAAGTAACTGCTCACCCTGCATTATTCAGAAGCATGTATTTATTAAAGAAAAACAAGTTGAGCTCAAGTTTGGGTTTTTGTTAAATTTAAAATGGGGAGGAAACTGACAATTAGTCAGTCAGAGCTTGTGAAAATTATTTGTGACTAGAAAAGGGAAGGGAAGGAAAAAAAAAGACAAGGTGTGAGAGGTAAACATTATACTGTGCAGATTGGTTGTGCTTTATTCTGAAGCGAAATTGTCCAAATGTGTTATAAATGTGGTAGCTCAATAATAAATGAGGAGAAGGAGAATACAAGCGAAAGTTAGGTGAATTCATAGAGTTGTCTGTATTTTAGTTAAGTGGATGCTGTAATGTGGTAATAGAAATGTGTTACCTACATATCCTGTTTTAATGAACATTGCTTCATTATACTGCTGTAGTGAATGTTTCTCATTTCCAAGAACTGAAGAGGGTATCTTTCTATGGGGGAAAAAGAATATATTTATTAAACTGCAAGTTTAATGCCATTCTTGACAGCCACATACACACACACACATGTATAGAGAGCATAAAATAATTAAAATATTCCTGAACCCATGCATACAATTTCATTTTTGTAATAGTCATTTCATCTGTTGTAGAGAAATGCTGTTTAATTTGAATGAAGCTGTGAATTTTGCAAAATGAGCTGGTAATAGCATTTTACTTAAACTTATGGCATTTCTGTTCATATTGTATGGTTCAGGAATGGTTTCTTTATAATTAAAGTGTCAAAAACCCACATTTGAATCAAGAATGATGAAATTCATTCAGGATGATTTGCTGAAGAATAATAACTTTAAACTTTCTACCTTTAAACAGAATTGTTTAGGCTCTCTCATCAGCTGTCCAGGGTTTCCTTATTTCCTTTTCTAGCTACCCTAGGAAATGAACTGGTCTGTTACAATGCTTTCTTTATTTCCATATGCTCTGCATATTATACACATTTTATGGATCAATTATTGGAGGCTGTTGTGCCAATGATTTACATGAGCATCAGTAAATATTTTTTAAAACTTTACTGAGTAGCTAAGAAGATGCAACATATTGTACCTCCAGTACAGAGAGTATAATCAGTGAAAGTCCAAATTTTTTGCAGAAATGTGGAGACTTCCAGGAATCTAAGTTGATAAATGTGAATTTGTCGGCATGTTGAACTTGACTTCACAATATTTGGCTTATTAGTTCACTGCTGAGCACAGGATGGTACCTCTGGCCTTGATTCAGCAGTCTTTAAATAAATGGATAAGTGCTCTGCTGAATCAGGGCCAGACTAGTGCAGTGTCAATATAGGGCATTTTGGGTGAAAGAAAATGTTGACCACAGGGGGTTGATTTCTTCTTCCTTGTAGGGGAACAAATCTGAAATAAATATACAGAAACATTAGTGAGAAAGAAGATGGACTGAAAAGTTTTACCTAAAATTAACTTTAGGTTGTATGTTCAGAGCAACAGTGCTTGTTCTGTGAGATGGAAAAGATATGCTTGATCTTCAGCATTATTTTTTTAATTAGTCATTGGGGTTGTATATAATAAGGGTGGGATTTGCTGCACCTTAATGGCTATCTGAAAGCTGTCTGGTCTGAGCTTCTATAGGTGGAAAGAGACAGCTTCTCTCTAGGAGATGATTTATCCTGTTGTAAGGTACGTGTGGTTAATTACCCCCAGAGATGCTGCTGCACGGAAGGAAACTACTGGACCCTAATCAGACAGAAGCGAGATGAGATAAAGAAGATGCTACCTGACTAAATGAAAGAAAAAAGTTTATTACACAGGTGTCTGTCTTGTCTCTTGCCCAGCAGAATTAAGACATGAAACAAAGGGAAGAAATTAGGTTTACAATTTACCCCTGTGCCTGTGTGAAGCAGGTGTCTGAATGTGAGCCAAATAGCCAGCCCTTAGATCCAGCTTAATTTCTGGAGAATGACTGCTGTAGCAAAAGCTCCCAGTGTTCCTCACATTGACCTAGTTTTCAGTCATCTAGTGACTCTGTGCTAATGTGACCCAGTATTTCTTTGCAGTTCCCTGTCTGGTGCATTTAGATTTTTTTCCTTTTCATTTACCATTGGTGTCTATACTCACCAGGCACCTAATCCTGCAAAGTCTAAAGTCCTATATGGGAGGTAGGGGCTGTTCTCTTTCCTCATCTACCAGGAGTCAGGCTGCCCCATTTCTCCCAAGATTAGACTGGATAGGAGACAGGTAAGCATAAACAGCATTGTAACTGGTTTTAGGATTGTACCCCAGCAAAGGTCAAGCATAATGGTGCAGTGAAAATAAAGCATTTTGAGTCATTTATTCCTTTAAAAAGGTTTGTATCATCCATGCAGCTGCAGAGCCATAATGCTTTCATTAAAAGTCACATCTGTGCTGAATTAAAACAGGAGCCTTTTCCAGCCAAGGAGTATTTGTCAGCTTGAAAGTTTTTCTCTTAGCTCCTGAAGCTTTTTTCCAAAATCCATGGGCTAAGACAGAGAGCAGACCTTGTCACGAGCTGGTACCAAGGTTTAAGTACATTCCTGCTCTGTTATTCACCGTCTGGCTCCAATTTAGAGGTACATCTCCCTTGTGTTCACTTTATTAACCTACATATGACTGGCTTTTTTGTTTAATGTGGAAATGAAAAAATAGACGCTGGGCCCAAGAAAAGTAGTCTGAAAACATATTTTTCCAGATTTTCTGTTCCTTGTGGCACATTAACCACTTGCAAAGAATGTTTCGTGAAAAAATATATTTAAAAAGACTTTTTTTGAGAGCAGGCATTTTTAGCTTTATATGAAAAGATTTAAGCAATCACAAAATCTTAGTCCTCTCATCTCCCCTATCTTTTTTGATCCCATTTACCACTTTCTACCAAAACTGACTTCAAAGATATGAATGTACCAAATCAATGAAAATTTACTAAGTGGATGGAAGAGGATAGCCAAAATTAATTCCTCAACTGAGAGTGCGTCTGCAGCACGAGCCCAGCAGCTGTGTGCTGTGTAGCTGCACCAGTGGAGGAACAGATGTGTTTTCCTCAGCACACTGCTAGACGCCTGTTCCACAGAAAGCCACCACACAAGCTACTACTGGTTTGTCTGTCTGATGGGGATGAGACCCTGCAAGTGGGAGGACTTGAAGGAGGAACTGAAGATATTGAGGGAAGATCTGTGGTAGATGTGAATGTAAATGTGGGTTGCTGGAAGTAATGTTTAGGACAAGAGACTTTGCTGGTTCAGCAGCTCACAGGCCAGACAACTAAGGAGAGGGGTAGAAAGCTTCAAAATTTGTCTTTTCAGTGTGAACACTTTAGTTAGAAAAGGACAACAAGCAGCTGTCTGTACAACTGTAAACAGAGAGCCCAATTTAGTTGGGTTTCTAAAGCACAGCAAATTATCTTTATTGGTTTACTGAAATTTTCTTTTAAAATGCAAGAGCAGGGAAGCTTTGAGAAGTAACTAGGAAGAAAAAGATGGGTGTATCTTTATCAACATGAGTGATAACAAATAATGCAATGGTACAAGAAAGGTAACCTATCTTTTATGCAGCTGTACTGTCCAGGAACGTCTTGTATTATCCAGGATTCCTTGTGCTGATCTTTGACTAAGAAGAAAAATGCCCTACCTTTAAGGATCTTTATCTATTTCTTCTGGGTAAAATAAAGAAACTTCCACAATTAGTTAGGTTTTTAATGCCTAACATAAATATATTTGCATACAATATATTTGCATAAATCAACTATTTATCTATACATGTGTATACATAAAACATTTGAGTGTGTCTTCAGTTCTTTAAAAAAGGCCAACAAGCAAAGATATCAGAGTTTATTTTAGAAACAATAGCATTTCAACTGTATTTTCCCTTTCTTAATTCAACACCCCACATTGCTAATATCAGTGTCTTCCCCAGTCACAGAATTATGCTCTTATTTTTCCCAGTAAGGGCTGTCATCTCAGAGGAAAAGTTGTACCAAGGTTTCCTCCAGGTTTTTGGCTGTGCTGCTTCACAAGGGAAATATTTTGTTTGAAGAAGATATTTGGATGTAATACAAACAGTGTGAGGAGCTTCCCTCTCTGCAGAGGAGAAGGGGAAACCACCTCCAACTCTTTTTTTCATGAGACGTGGCAGATTTTCAGGATGTGTTTAACAGTGCTGTGCTGAATCTCATATCCTGGAGAGAAGTTTTGGCTCTATGGAAGCTCCTGCCAGCTCCTGTGAAGTCAGGCAGAGGCAGGACTCCCAGGAGCAGGGAGGAGCTCATTTCTTCCTCAGTACTCTGGAGTGTGGTTTGTGGAGGGGTTTCCTCTGGAGCCTGCGTCATGCCAGGTCTCTGAGCTCATGCAGCTGGAGCTTTTCCTTCCTCTCTGTTGTGGAATAGATAACTTGTTTCTGTTGCATATTTTTATAGAAATAAAGTTAAGGAAAATACCCCAAAAGGTAACCTTTGACTTAGGTGTTCCCTCAGGGTTGGTTGCTTAACCTCCTCCTTCTGAAATTATTTTAAAGGAGAAGAGGATGGAGATAAAT
This sequence comes from Trochalopteron elliotii, assembly GCA_024734555.1. Classification (NCBI taxonomy): domain Eukaryota; kingdom Metazoa; phylum Chordata; class Aves; order Passeriformes; family Leiothrichidae; genus Trochalopteron; species Trochalopteron elliotii. The sequence goes on from JANPWX010000022.1 coordinate 1,602,428, forward strand.
GTGAGGGAAAGCAGTATTTTTCTAAGCAAAATGAAGGGTATTGAAAAATAGAAGTTGATAAAAAAACATTTCTGACACAGTCCAATCTTTGCAAAGATGCAATTTCCTTCACCCTGTAAGGTTTTACTGCCCCATATCTCTTGGGAGCAGAGAAGGAGATGGGCAGCCTATGCCCATGTTTCTTCCAATAGATATTCTTGGAGTGGTGGTGGCAATCAATATTGAAGCACACTTTGATATTTCTAGGTTCCAGTAATTGAGAGTTTCTGAATTTAACTGTCAGGTGCAAACATTACAGAGGATGAAAGGATTTCATTATTGCCAAGTTGCAATATTGTTCTGAATCCACTGTCTCTGGAGACTGACTGGGCTCTTGTTCTTCTTTCCTTGCAAATTAAAGGAAAGAGGGCTTCAACAGAATTCTCCACTACATGTATTTTGCTAGCTAAGAATAGGCATCTAGAAAATTAGACAGAAGTAACGTAAGTTAAACACTGATGTCAGTGGAAATTTGTATGCTGAAAAGCTGTTAATTCAGTGTTTGTTTTATCTTACTGTTTGTTGGCTCATTTTAATTTCCAATAAATTTATCTTTTAGAGCCTCTGAACCCAGGAAGAAGTAATTATTTGTTTAACAATAAAATAGTTCTTTATGCCTGCCTTTCTCCTTGTGTCTCATTACAGAGGAGGGGTGGGGTGGTGGGGCAGGGGTATCACTGTAACCACTCCTTCACTGAAGAGGAGATGCAGATGGTCTCCTTGAGCTGTTCACTATCACTCATTGCCTTGATCTGTTAACCATTGGAAATAGATGCAAGGTGGATGCTGCTGTCTGATGCAACTTTGCATGATGCAATGATGTGTGTTGGTGAAGACTTGGGTGGAACATCTTCCCTGACAAGCTTACTGTGAGGAAAGCACTGGGAGAAAAGCTCCATGGGGCTTTCCTTGTGAGTGTTCAAAGAATAAGGCATTTCTCTACTTACATCCCTGGAAGGGAAAGGGCTGAAAACCTGAAGCACATAAACATGAAATTAGATAGAGTTATCATTATGTTTGCAGGACAACAGGTTTGGTGCTTAAAGGATCTGGAGAGTGGAGGGAAGAGATCCCGGCCGCCTCAGGCCACCAGTGCCCAGGGCACTTGGCAGTGTTTTGGCTAGTTAGCCAGGAGGTCAAGCAGAAAGGGAAACCTATGATCTTGAACCTTGATCTTCTTTAGGTAGGGGATGTTGGTTCAGATGTCTTTAAAGTCACTGACTTCTGGGTGGAACTTCGTATGTTTCAGACCATTGTCAGTTAAAACTGGTTGAAAGTGGTCAAGTTAATTCTCAGTAGCAAAGGTGGGCAAGTGCTTCTGGGTAGGAGGTTAGTTGCCTTTAGGTGCTTGGACAGGGTTTGTGGGATTGCTGTTTTGAACAACAGCATCTAGATTTATCAAGTGAATAGCTTAGAGGTTTGGACCTGAGTACAAAAGCACTTGCTTTTCAAAACTTCAGGTGTTTTCCCTGTGCCTCCAAGCACAGGTACAGATTCTTCTCCTCAGAAATGCAATGTTGTATCTATCCACTTGCTTTGCAGTTCTCCTTATCTGTCATCTGCTAAGAATGTCCCTGACTGTTTGCATGTCTGTCAGACAGCTGCACTGAGTGATCAGGATTTGCATTTCTGGACATTATTTGGGACTAAGAAAGGTGATGTTTTCTGTACCTTTTCCTATTGTAGGCTGCACTTTACCACTGGTTTTCTCAGAAGAATGTTTTTGACCCCCATTTAGTTTTCCTTGCAATGGATTTTTGTCTAAAATTAATGCATACTAAACAAGTAGCCTGCTTAAAAAGAAAAAAAGAAAAACAAGGGAAAAAAAAGAAAAAAAAAAAAGAAAGAAAAGAAGAAAAGAAAAAAGCCCACCACGGCAAAGTAACTGCAACAATAATAAAATCCTAGTTCTTGCTATGTTGCAATCTCAATCCAATCCACTTTGACTGTAGCCGTGGCAAATTGCTGTCTGAAAATGACTGCCCTATTCATCAGTTAATATTGTTAGACAGAAAGCTACAACTGTACCTATCAGTGTAACTAAATTAGAGCAGGTTCACATAAGGCAGGCACACATAAAAATGTACTTATGAAACAGATGTATCCCTCAACAGGAAAATGACAGCAATTCTGATAAAATGCTTTTATTATTTACTTTCAACAAGTATCTATAGCTGCAGCTTGACTATTGTTGAATCATTTCAATAATCTCGTTATAGGCCTGGCAATAAAAGGAAAAGCACTTCAGCACAGTGAAATGGCCTGGCTTCTGACATCTTCAGTAGCATGTCAGTGATACTGTGACAGTTTTTTTAGCTGTCAAAACAAACAGCAGCATTATTTATCCAGGTGATGAACTGCTTCAAAGCAGAGCACATCCCTTGTGTGGAAGAAAGCAGCTTGAACAGGTTGGGCCCTGCTGGTAAGGGAGGGATGGATGGACGGATGGATGCATGAATGAGTCCGGTGTGAGGGAAGCTTCAGTTATGCTGGCTGCAGGGGTTGCACTCATGTCTCTTGGAGGTACACACAGCAGTGTGAAAGATTACATTTGGAAATCAAAAAATTGTTTTGGTCTTAAACTGAGCGTCTGCCTGGTATTTGCAGGCTTCTGCTTCTTATATGCTGTAAAATCTATGGTCCACTAAATTCCTCTTAAGCTAGTGCCTGCAGCATACTATGTTTCCAGCCTAAAGTTTTTTGGATCTGGATTGTGTGCATTTTGAAAATGGATGTAAAAGGAGATGGATAGTTAGCATTTATGCATTCAGTGTCGTTCCAGGTTTTCATAGATTTCGGAAGAACTGTGAGATGATAGCTAAGTATATGCACAAAGCACTGCAGTTGGCAAGTATAGGAGTATCTTTTGCTATCTATAGGAACACAGAAAATTAGACTCAGTGGCTTGAATATAGTCATGTAGGTTGTTTGTGGCAAACTAAGGACTATCTTTAGCATATTTAATTTTAATCTGCTACAAAATAAAATTGATTCCACTTCAAAAGTGTGAAATAGCTTATTTTCATTTGTTCTCAAACTCGCAGAAATTTTCAGTGCAGAAAATGAAGTTCAGAGCATTTTGGAACAGGAGCTGAAAATGTCTAAAAATGTTCAATAGTGGACAGTATCTATAAGAAGTGATATGAAATGCAAAATCTAATGTCAAAAAACCTGTTCTGATTCTTCTGGTAATATTGCTAATTGCTCCAGGTGGCTATAAAAACTTACTCTTTAGCAGAATATATTAAATTACAAGATCTGGTAATGGAAGTGGTAACATTGCTGTAGCAGCATCACTTTACATTTTATTCTGTATATTATTCTAAATAGTAGAACCTTTATTTTAAAGTTTCTGAATATTCAGTGTAAGAACATACTGCAACTGAAGTCTAAAGCTTTTTAATCTTTAATATATTTTGAGGATCTTGCAGTGAAATTGGCTATACAAGTTCTGCTTTTTATAATTGTTTAAATTTGTATTTCCTCTGCTATATTTATATCTCTACTTTTAGTAACTATTTCTTTTTACAGTTTGCTTTAATATCTGTGGATCGAGAGACAAATAAATATATTTTTAAAATATTTATTTGGAATTTATAGGTTTCTGAAAATTTCTCCCCTTACTCTGAACAAACTGTGATTAGATCCCACCCAAAGGAAAATAGTTATTCTGAAAATTAGAAATAAATTCTGTAATCATTTCCTTTTTGTTTTCTTTTCATTTCAGACAATGGCAAGTGAAAAAGCACTCCGTATGTCAAAAATGTACAATTTTAATCTTTGCTATTCCAAGAAGCAAGATAAATTAGTGAATTTTGAAATGTTGTCTTCAGTGAGGACCACATACTTGGACAGTTTGAGCAGAAGCTATCACAAATATCTTAGGCAGTTGCCTAAGTTCTTCCCATGCATGCTTAATGAGTGTCTGCCAAAATATTTCAGACAGCAAATAAAATTGCTTCTCCTTTGAGATCCTCCATTGCCTTGTTTTCTTGCTCAGCCAGAGACCCCCAAAGGAGGGCTTTGAATGTGGAGATTATAAATATCTCAGCAGAACAGACATAACACCTACAGTGAAAAGGTAGTGGTAGAAGGAAGGAGGGAGATGGGAATTTGGGGATATTTTTGGGGAAGGTGTTTTTATTTCCGCTTTTAGTCGGTGCCCTACTGATCCTGACTCAGATTAACTAAGGTTTACATCTAGAGCTTTTTTTCTAAAGCACATGTAAACTTCATCATCAATTTTACCTGACTGATAGTTCCAAATACGTTCAGCTCTAAAAAGATATTTCTTTTAGGTGACATGAAAATTGATTTCTGCTCAAACCAAGTATTCTGAAATGCCCATCCAAAGCCTCTAAATGGAAAAGCCAATACTGTATCAGTGAAACCTGGCAAATGCATGGAAAAAAGGTTTACTCATTCTGCCTACAAGAGCTGTGTAAACAAAAACAAAACAGACTTTCAGGACAGAACATGAAGAACTGGCAAGCAAACACAAGTGTAACGGAGAAGATTTCTAGGTCACCCAACTGCCTAATTGCTGGCAGCATCTCTGGATTTTTACAGCATGTCTCTCTAACATAGTCCTTTGGAACAAAAACCCAGTATATATTGCAAAGTAGTTCCAAATTCTAAAGCATTTTTTGTCTTGTAGACTTCAGCTTTTACCTACAGCAGGGTTTTTGAGAGACTTGTTCTCCATGTTGAGCTAAATAGAGCAACCTGTCTTTTCATCACATATTAAAATTTAATGATGAGTGAACTGCAAGACTATTTTCATTTTCCAGCTGGATCTGGAGGACAGTTGGTGGCATTACTCACTGTTTTTTAGGCACAATAATGAAAAATCTGGATTTCGTAGAGCCTTGTGCCTGCAGTGTCCATGCTGTGCTGCTATGGGATGATTTAGCCATTCCCGTGACTGTTGGGATCTCATCAGCAGTGTTTGATATCTGATTATTTAACAGTATTATTAAGACTTGATGGGATGGAACTAGGATAGTTTTAACCTCTACTAACAAGCTGTATCAAGATGAAATACCAGAATTAAAAAGCAAAACAACAGGAAAAAAACCCCAAACCTCAAGCCTGCAGGGAAAATAAATAGGTTTTATTCAGTTTCCTGAACATGTGGTCCTTCTTGCTTATACATAGAAAAGACCTTTGGTTGTTCTAATGTTGCCTTCCCAATTGTAAACATCTGTATAAAATAATGCAGAGGTACGTAATTCTAAAAGTATTTAATGCTTATTTAAGATTTCTTGGTTTTAATCTTTTCAGTCTTTTGGGGTTAAAAGAAAACCATGAAAACCATGTTGAAAGTACCTGTCTTTATTAGGATAAATATTTTTTTTCCAGATTTGAATAAAAAAGCTTAACTCAATTTGTCCTTTAGTTACTACTCTCCCATGATGCATTGTTGATGCTGTTAATACTTTTTTTATGTATTAAACTTTGTTATCACAGTATTACTGAGGGAGTAATTGCAATCCATTTAGCAAAAGCAAAAAAAAAAAAATATTAGGTGAGTTACTGCTCTCTCCAGTGACTAGTGCTAATTAACTCTGCCTTCATCTGCATTATGAAAATGAGCTCTTTTTAAATGGTTGTGAAATAATCTTGTGACTCAACTATATTTATAAAGCGTATTTCCATTCTTAACTCAAGAAACTATTCAGTAATTTGAAATTTTACAGATCACACCAGTTAAGGAAAAAAAGTCATATTACTCAGGTGTGTACATTTACTTCTGCTTTCAAAAAATATCAATATCCTGTTCCATGGACACAGGAAGATCATATTACTCCAGATTGTTTAGGGGCTTTACTTTGTCTTCTCTTCTCTGTATCTTTAAGCCTATCCAAGACAGCACCCTTTGCTCCAGATGGGCTTTTCCACTGAGGCTCACTGCAATCCTAATTCTGGCACTAAGCAAATCTGTCTCGTCTGCCTCCAAGAACATTTCTTTCTCTTTTAACCTCATCCATTCCCACACACAGAGATCAGGAAAGCTTTGGCATCTATGTAAGTTAGGTTCCTGAGGGCATTTGCATACTTCTGTATTTTGGGTCAAGAAGCTGTTTCAGTCCTTACCTGTTTACCCAAATATGCTTGTTGCTTCCACCCAAACATCTGAACATTGGCTCAGTAGCCTACCTAAGTCAACTTTAACAATGCTTAATACTAACTCTGATGGTGTATTAGTTTTAACTCTGTTCATTGGCAGGTAAGACCATGTTTATTGGTGCTTATAAAAACATATTTAAATCTTTTTAAAAGTCTAGTTTCTGTGTGTAGCATCTATAGGTCAGACTTTGCAAAATGGTTGTCATCTGATCTCTGTCCAATCTGACTAAGTTAGTTCAGCACAGGAAAAAACCCTCTAATGATGAAGGGAAAAAAAGCAGTCAAATTAATGCAAAGTGACCTACTACAAAAGTGTATACTGCTTGTGTAAACTGGCCTGTATGTCATTTTTAGATAGAAGACACAAAACCATACCACTAGCAATGGACAATCTATGGTGAACATCCCCATATATTAAAAAGCTGAGCTCTGGCAGATTATGTCATCCCCAGGGTATCAGAGAGATTTCAGGCACAAGCTAAAGCAGGAGGAAAGTTTGGTACTTTGGCTGATCATACTCTTTATACTTCCCTTTGCCTGATTGCCCAAATACATTATTCACACAAGGTCATGGCATGGTAATCAGTGCTTGTTTCAGAGAAAGCACTCTGAACTCATTGTCTCAGGTGACTAAAAATGTCATTTCACTCTGCCTGCACATATTGATTAGTTATTCTCAACAAGTTCTATTACAAAGAGCACTGCTGTGGTGGTTGCCAAATAAATATATCCTAAGGTATCCTCAGCCTTAAGCCCATTAATTCACGACCTGACCCAGTTCAGATGGGATAGATTCAACATGGATGCCCAGACATCTCATACGTAAGTTCAATTAGATCAAACGTGTATCAGTGGATGGTGACATACACCAAACCTATGAACTACACTGCTATCTATGTGTGTTGCTCAGTCCTTTGAGATGCTGTAGTGGTACCCTTCAGTGATTTAAAACCTTCAGAATGTAAGGGAGAAAAATGCTAGATTGCAATAAGTACTGTTGGTTTGCTAATTGCTACTTATTGTGCTAAATCTTTGGTATTTGTGTATAGCTTGCATAGAGTGGGTAGCTGTGTTCTGTCTCATTCAAAACAAAAGCCAGAAAATATTACACTGTTGCCCTACACTACTTGTGTTATCTTGGGTTGCTATGGCATTGCCACACATAATGCAACATAATGGCAACAGAAAGCGAAAACGCATTCTGGCCTGTGAGAGTGTTGATGGAAATAGATAATGAAGCTTTCTGTTGTATACCATGATAATAGCAAAGTAATGGAAACAGAGCTTCATGTGATAGCAGTTTTGATTTATTTACTGGGATTTATATAAGACATTCTTCATGATTCTCTCCTCCTGCACAAATAATTGCATACAAATTCCTCATGCCAAGATATCAGAACTGCCATCTAATGCAAGGTCTTTTTCACTTGTTGAAACCATTTAGCCACTGAATAGGACAAACCTTCTTTAACTGTGACTCTGCTTATGATCCCAAACCTTTTGGGATGATGGCTTTTGGACCACTTTTTTTAGTCAGGTAAGGGGATAACTTCATTTGGGCTCTTTGCACAGGTTGTTTTCATGTCTTTTCATGTGAAGTATACTGGTGGGCACCCTAGAAGTCACTTACTGCAGCAGTATGACACCAGGAGAGAGACACTTTCCTTTGGTACTCAAGTTTGGGTCAATGTGAGAATAATTTTAGCCACACCAGACAACCAGCAACACAGTCACACAGCCAGTGAACGTCAGTTGCAGCATCAACCACAAACTGAAGGCTCCATGGATGACACAGACATGCTGCGAGACAGATGCACTTTTTTCCTGCAGGATGTTGAGAACTGACCCGATTCTCTGGGCTCAGACATTTAGGAGCAATACCACAAGTCCTCCTTCCTGACTTCTGGCAGCTCTGCATCTGTCGCCTCTCTTTGCTTCCCGTAAGTCAGTGACACGCAGACTGATTTCTATAAGCCTCCCATAGCATGAAAGAACCTGAGTTATACTTCAAGGTTACCTTTGAGAGTTCAGAATTGCAACATGGACAACTTTGCTGAAGGCTATAGGGCATGGTATAGATGGAGTTCTGTGTTAAGGGATCTGTAAGGTTAAAACCATATATTGGAGTAGAAACCATCTAAGTTTGCCATCAGCTGAAGTCAGAGGGGGCTTGACAGCATGTTAAGTCTCCACAGGGAATAAAAAGGTTGAAATAATTTGAATTGGGAGCCCTCCCCCTCCCTAACCAGTTACAATTTTAAGTAGTTTAAGGCTCAATAGAGCAATAGGAGTGCTTTGCATTGGCCTCCAAAACAAACTGTAAAGTGGTGCAACCTGAGAAGCTCTGCTGCGAGTATATTCCCTGGCTGCTGCAGTAAATGATTGTATGGGTATTCTGGTCCCAGAATGGGAGTTTCAAATTTAGCGAGAGTCCTCCCCACACCCACACCACCAAAAATTTGTCAGTGTTAAAATCAAATGAGACAAGAAGAAAAGCTGCACAACCCACTTCCACTCCTTTTCTTTTTTTTTTTTTTTTTTTTTCTCTAAACATCCCCTTCTACACTCATTTTGACCACTGGACTGAAAATCCACTATTTGATAAATTCTGTTTAACGGCAACGAGAAAGGTGTCATATCAGCTGTCTTGTGCAAGGGACTCCAGGAGCTCTCTGATACTGGGAAATGATTTATTTGTGTCTGTTGCAGATGGACGACATCTTTACAGAAACAATTTGTATGTTAGACTGAGAAAAGAAACTGATGCTTTAAGATGTCTTCTTGATTCGTTCAACATAAGTCATCCAAAAAAATAAGCTTGCTCAGGAGCATGGTGCAAAAAGGGAGAAAAATAAGGTGATAGCTGGTGATAAAGATACACAGGAGCCAAAACTCTTGGAAACACCTGTCTGGTCCTTGGCAGTGCCCTGGAACTCTCAGGAGCTCTGAACCTCATAGATACCTCTGGTCTCCTGTACCACAAAGGAGAAAACTGCATGAGTTTACTAGGAGCTGTAATGACAGTTTTATTCCATCACTCTTAGTGAATCTTTAGATAGGTAACCTAATAAAAAAAGGCAGATAGTAAAATAAATTGGCAAGAATTGTCTCTTTTAAGGTTTAGGATGTTAATAGATATGTTTTCAGCCCCCATAAGTAGTCTGTATATTATGCATGTTAATATGTACCTTTGAGTGATAATAAAAATAGAATCCTGGTCATATGACAAACTAGTTGCTATAGTAACTACATTTTTTGCTGTAGAACAGCAAAGTAATAATGTGTAAAATGTGTAAATTATCAGTGTGCAAGAGCAACTGATGTGTCTTCGCTCTGCTACTCTGTTTTAAAATGAATCTTTCTATGAATATACATATCTCATTCATGTATTCTCATGACACCCCTGTAGCTGGCTCCATCTCTTCTGTTGGCCACCCTTCTATGCTTAAGTGAGATGTGACATTTCAGCCAAAAGAGAGAGAAGCAGGAGAAACACAGATAATGGACTTGATCCAAAAGAAAAAGACTTATATTGATTTCAATAGACTTTGCCTTGGGCCTTATGCAAACAAAGGTGATTTATGAGGGATAGCACAAAAAGGCAGAGTCCACTCATTTTTGCATGCCTGTTACCACATTCTCCTGCAGAAATTTGAAGAGATGTTGCCCTTGACGTTGAGGAAAGGTCGGATCAAGCACTAATGTATTGGAGATACCCATAGCAGGCTGAGCATATCTCAGTGAATGGAACCTATTTTTGAGAACTTGTCTTCCTTCACCCCAGATTCCAAGCTTCTAGATTTACATGCATGTCAGATGTTGTTTTGCCATTTAAATTTCTTAGGATAGATAAGATAAGCATTATTAAAATTTAAGAGTGGGTGAAACACTTGGAATGAAATCCTGGCTTAGATGAAGTCAATAGCAAAACTCTCATTGACAGTATTTCACCTTTTCTGTTTAGTGTCACACTGAAGAGGGCACTGACCTGCAGGAGATTGTAAGCCCCCAAAATGCACCAGAGATATTTATTTTGGACTCCAGAGAGAGGAGCAGTGTTTGTAGCAGTGCTGGCCTACAGATCTGATGTATTCCCATTGAGGGAGGAATTATACCAGTTAACCAGTAAATCTTTTGGATGACTTGCTTTAATTATACTAGATGGCTGTGATACTTTATTTTATTGGGCTTTCTAGTTTTGCTGTAGTCCACATTTTAAAGAGAACTGGTTGAACCTGAAGTCATTCTAATTTTAAGGTTTCAAGGCACTGTGTTTTTCTTTTTGCAACCACAGCGTAGATGTAATTATAATCTGCCTTGTAACAGCACCTGCCTGAGTGGAACAGTTAGTTATTTACTAACACTCCAGGAGGGACTCCAGATTGAAGGAGATCAGCTGTGTCTCTGAGCTTGTGGGTAGCCCAGTACTAAAATATGGCTCCAGATTTACTGTGTCTGAGCTTCATGACACAGCCCACCCCCTGTTCTCTATTGCAAGGCAAAGGTTTTTTGTTCAGATGAGACAAACCCCATTTTGAATGCAAATACATGTTCCAAAATAGGAAGCGTTAGTTTAAAATCGGAATTTATTTTTTATCTTAAGTCATCTTAAGGAGCTTCTACCTTTCCCTTGCAACTTCTGACAAGCAGAGCTACTGTCTTAAATTCTGCTGTAAAATTATATTATGGGACCCCAACCAAGAATGCTTATTTTGTAGCTTTTTGGAACACAGCTTTTTATAAAGTAGTGTTCTGAAATCTACATATGGAAACCAACAGACTTTCTATCAGATTTGTATTTGTGAAATATTGTTTTTAATAGTTTTATGTGACAGCAAACTAACATTTTTCCTGTGTCTTGTGTCATTGTTGCAGCATCAGCTCTCTCATTTAGTGTCAGATTTTTATGTCTATATGAACAAATTGTGAAATAACAATTTTGCTGGAGATCTCTTTTCTTTGGAGTGGAAAATTTCAACTTTTGGCATACATCAGAACTTGTTAGGTGGAGATGATGTCTTGGTACCTCCATCTCTCTTTTTGCTTTTACGGACTTGGTGCTCAGGTAGATTCTCACAATGCACTGTAGAGGCAGCAGGAACTGAGGTGACCCAGGCTCCAGAAAGAGTGTGGGACTCTATCTTGTACATTATATGTGATAAAGCTTAATTAACTCCAGTGTTAAACTTACTTGGATATTTCTATGATATCCTACAATATATTCTTGCTTTTTTATCAGTAGTGTGGTGGAGACAAATGTAGTGATAGAGAATCCAGCCCAGACAAATAAATGGCAACATGAGGTCTCTGATTGCAGTAAAAATGTGTTCCAAAGAGAAACCCACTGAATTGTTTTCTTTAAAAAGGCCTCAGAGTAGAGGGTTTGTGTTCAAACATTCATCTGGAATGCTTTTCCTTTGAAATTCAAGATCTCTAGGTGGAGATCTGCAGTTCTCTAAACAAAGGAAAATCCTTCTTTTTCTCTTTGTTTTGCTATTTTTTTTCAAACAACTGCAAAATTTCATGAGAAGTAGTATAACAAAAATGTGCATCAATTATCAACAAAGTAAATATTTTATTAATTATTTGTGGTAAGAAATAGTTAGGAAAGGTAAGTTCTTCAGGAAATGGCAATCAGGTTCATTATTGTTCATACTGCCACATTATTGTCATTTTCTCAGACTTCTTTTCACTAACAATACAATATTCAGTAATATATTACTTTCCCTTTTTTAAGAAGTATGGTAAAATATATTCTGCTATATGTTTTCCCACACTTCTTTGATATTGAAGTTATAGCTCTTATTAGTGAGTCACCTTTAACTTGATAAGTCAATTTGTGGAGTCAGAATTGAGTAATTTAAGCCTGTTGTCCTTCCAATAGTATGATCATTACGGAAGGTTGTGAAATAAAGCTCATAATTAGGAACTACTCAGGAACTGCTCTGACAAAATAATTTTTCCAGGAAACAATTAATTGACCTTCAAGTTGTGAAGATATGAAGTGGTTTCTTCAGAAAAGATTTCTTGGATTCAGTCTGGGATTTCTGAGCAAAACAAAGACCTTGTGGGATGCTCTGAATTAGTTTCCTTCCCTCCAGCACTTGTGTCCCCTTTGTATGAGGGATCACAATTTTGCTCAGTGGTTAGGGTATTCCTTGTCAATCCCTGGACTATTGTAAGTATATCGTACATCAGGATTTTTCTTTTTTTCTCCTTTACCATTTCTTCCTCAAAAACACTGATTTTAAGCTGTCATGAATTCATGCCAACATGGAAAGGAGGAGATGCCAATGAAGAAAATTTTTCTAAGATTAAAAGAGGAGTCCAAACTTTTATTTTGATCCCGAGGTCCAACTGCTTCAGCTTTGCAGGTATGAGACACTGTTTTTCAAATGGAGAGTAGAAAGCTCACAGATGCACACATTTTGTCATAAAACCCTTCACATGTAGCTTACATATGGTGGCTTAAGTTATGCAAAGCTTTAGAAATCTATAGGAATATTCAGGGAATAGTTCACAACTCAATGGAGATAAAGACAGCGGAATCTAGCATTCAATTTGCCAAATATTCTGAACAGAAGCCAGAAGTCCATTTACATATAAATATATAATTTATAATGTGGAAATGCTTCAAGGCCTTGAATGCAAATGCTTTGGATTTTTCTGGGGAAAAAAAAATAATAAAAAAAAATCTTTTCATCCTCTTGTCTTTTGTTTCAATTAAATCGTGTTTCATTGTTGCATGCATTAAAATAAATTAAGAGGGCAACCTTTTCTCTCTTTGCATACAACTGGCATATAAATGACACTTCCTGCATGACATAAAAACCTCAGATAATTGTTTTATAATTAATTTACCTAAATTAATTTAACAGATAAAAAATTGCATTATTTTATGATAAATGTGTCCAATTCATTTAAAGAAAAGAAACAGAATATAGTTTCTAAATCCAGCCTTTTTCTTCAAAATACCATTCCTCCTGAAGTGATTAGATCCTTGAGATTTTTAGCTACTGATGGTTTTTTTCCTTATTATTGTTTCTGAGTGTCTGTGTGTTCTGGATGTTGGCTGGATCAAAAAAAGACAAATACAAAAAATCAGATCTGAGAAAATGCTTTTGTAAATATTTTCAGTATTTTTAATTTTTTAACTAAAACTTTGTTTCTTGTTTATGTTCAGCTGCTGTTTTAATGTGTTTCGTTTGCTGGCAATACTAATGACAAATAACTAATTCATCTGAGGAAAACAAATTCTGGCTTTGGAGAAAGAGCTTCTGATCACAGGAATTTGTTTTTCAGACTATGGAACTGAGTATCAAAAGTGGAAATGTTTTACAATAAATTGGGTTGCAGTTATTTATTCAAAACCAAAAGTCATTCAGCAAATAGTTTGATGAATGGTTACATGAGAAAACCATTTTACTGAAACCATTTCCCCAGCTAGAAAAAAAAAAATCCCAGCAGCTTCCTGCCATTTCTACAATCCAAAAATAAAAGCTCTTCTTATGTGCATATAGGTCTCTTGAACTCATAGATAGAGAAATAGCAGGTTGTAAAAGAATGGACACTAAGAAGAAAAGGATCATTTAAGCTGATTAAGTAGCTGGAGGGATACAGTGTATTGTCTGTTTGACTAGGAAAATGTGTGCCTTTTATAAGAAATAAGTATTTGACCATGAATGGAGAAATATATTTTCCTGATACAGGTTATGAAAGGAGACAATCCAGAGATAAGGGAAACCTAGAGTCACAGAATATCCTGCGTGGAAAGGTACCCACAAGGACTATCGAGTACAGCTTGTTGGCTCTGTGCAGGGCACTGCAGGAATCACACCAAGTGCCTGAAGGTGTGGTGCAAACAATTTTTGTACTCTGTCAGGCTTGGTGCTGTGACCACTTCCCTGGGGAGTCTGTTACAGTGCCCAACCACCCTCTGGGTAAAGAACCTTTCTCCTGATGTCCAACCTAAACCTCCCCTGGCACAAATTCAGGCCATTCCCTCAGGTCCTGTCACTGGTCATGAGAGTGAAGGGATCAGTGCCTGTTCCTACACTTCCCTTTGTGAGAATGTTGAGGACTGCAATGAGGTCTTCTCTCACTCTTCTTTGCCAGCCTGAACAAGCCAAGTGGCCTCAGCCACTCCTCATATGGCTTCCCCTCAAGGCCCTCCACCATCTTCACTGATTTCCTTTGGAGACACTTTAATGTCTTTTTTGTGTTGTGGTCACCAAAACTTCCCCCAAGACTTGAGGTGAGGCTGCCCCAGTGCAGAGCAGAGCAGGACAATCCCCTCCCTTGCCAGGGTGGCAATGCTGTGCCTGATGCACCAGGTTGGCACTCCTGGCTGCCAGGACAAACTTCTTACTCCCTTGAAAACCTGAAACTTTTTATGTGAACCCTGGTCAAAGAGAACCTGAGCTTGGAATGTGGCAATTCATAGGAGTGGATGGAAAATTACTCAAAGAAAATTGAAAAAAAACCCCAAACTAAGTTAGTGCAAGACCTTAAATGGTAACAGTGTAATAAACTGCTCAAAAAGAATACAGCACACAAAATAACAGATTTGGAATAAACCTGGTTTTGAGAAGGTTAATGAACACCTTATTTTCCGCATGGCAGCAATAGTGGTAATCAGCACACTTAGATTCAGAATGGACAAACAGTTTCTTGAATACAGGGAGTGTTGCCAGGAACTGTAGGGCTGTGCTGTTAAAGGAGACTTCAGCCACAGCTGAAGGAGTTGGCCTAACATGAGAGGTTTGCCTGGTGCAGCTCTTTCTTGGATGTGATCGCTGCCCTATTGCCACAAAATCACTGGACCAACAAGAATTTATGAATTGGTGTGAGCAGTGAGAGTGTTACAAAAATTATGGTCTCAGACAATAATATTCTTTTCTGATCAGCAGTGATTTCTTTTTAAATCAAATGAAATCTAAATAAAAATAAGTGCTTAAGTAAGGTTTATTTACTGTTAAAGATATTAAGAACCGAATTAGCAGAGTGTGCTAGATTTAAAAATTCAGTGTCTTGAATATGGATGAGACTTGGGATATGTTAAAGTCAAAATTGCAAAATCTCTCTAAAAATTTTAAGGAGAAAATGTAGAAAATACATCAGGTACAAATATATTGAAAGCTAAAAAGGCTTAAAACAAGATAGGCTGAGAGAGCTGGTTCTGATCAACCTGGAGAAGGCTCTGGGGAGACCTTCTTGCAGCCTTCCAGTACCTGAAGGGGTCTGTAAGAAACCTTTAAAATTACTTTTTTCAAGGGCATGTTGTGAGAGGACAAGGGCAAATGAAAGAGAGTAAGTTCAACTTAGATATTAGGAAGAAATTATTTACTGTGAGGGTGGTGAGAGACTGGAAGAGATTGCCCAGAGAAGCTGTGGATGCCTCACTTCTGGAAGTGTTCAAGGCCAGGCTGGATGGGGCTCTGAGCAACCTGGTCTAGTGGAAAGTGTCCCTGCCCATGGGGGGTTGGAACTAGGTGATCTTTCATCTGGCCCCTTCCAACCCAAATCATTCTATGATTCTGTGATTCTAATTGTGTAGAGATTCTAGATGGACACAAAAGGGAAAATATTTCATAATGAGAACAATCAGCCACTGGAATAATCCTCCTAAGGAAATGGTAGGTTCCCCAAAATTGGACAATTTTGATATTCAGCTGGATGGGATGCTGGGCCATGTTGTCTAGACCATGCTTTTGCCAAGAAAGTTTGGACCAGATAATGGTAGTCTATGATTCTATGAAACAGCAGAAAGCTATTGGTAGTAAAGCTAACAAAGGAACAAAAAAGAAAGCCATTCTTCTTGGCAGGGTGTGAGGTTAAGATTTATCTTTGGATCAAAACCAAAATGGTTGGGGGTTTTCCTAGTTTTTGCCAAGGAAAGATGAATAATTATTCAATAAGAGCTAATTATTGAATCATTGTTCAGTAATAACAATTATTTCAAGATTCAAGATTCAATAATCATGGTACCCAGGGGAAAAAGAAGAGAATCTGAAATCTCCACAGTTGAGATAAAATCAGAATCTGGAAAGTTTAGTTTCATCATGCATCAGAACATGAACCTAATTTTCAACAACACATGAAACAGTAAGAGTTTGATAGCTGTTATTTTTATAAATTAAAAGGTGGAGAGCATGAATAGAGTTTAGGAAGTATAAACCTATATTAAGAAAGGAAAAATTGTGATCTGGGCAATTACAGGTTCGTCAGTTTTCCCTGCCTGACTTGTCTAGGAAGTAGAGTAGGTCAAATCTGTTTGGACTTCAGTAGGGCATCTCACATAGTACTCCACTGGAATTTACTAATTGCAATAGGGAGAATGGGGATTAGCAGGGAATTTAGAAAAAAGGGTAAAGAGCTGAATGAGGACAACATAATCATGCAATGGCTCTTGCTTGAAGGGGATCATCAGGCTGGAAGAAGGCACTGTGGATTCTTGAGGGATCATTAGGGACCGATTAAGGACCTAATCAATTGTCATGACCATCATGGGCAAGAGTGTGAGTTTGCAGCTTAAGCACAGTACCTATTTCTCTCAAGATACTTGCCCCTCAGTGCACTGTGAAAAACATGAGACAGATACTCTGTTTCACTAAAGGTAGTTGGATGCATGTGGGCAGTTGCTGTACAGTAAATTATGTGTTCAGGTTTTCTCTCTGGTAACTATTTCCTCCCCTCATACCTTTCCTTAATAGCTTTAGTAATGACAAAGGCATAAAAAGTGGCAGTGTGGTAATGAGACAAAATTGGAGGTTTTGTCAATATGAGAAGATCGAAGCATAATGCAGAAAGATCTGTGTTACCTAGAGGACTGGAATAGCAGAAAAGACCTGTAATTCAACAGCAAAATGTGCAAGGGCAGTCACTTAGAGAGGCAACTTAGGGGAGGAATTCTCTGATGAGCTCAATGGCAGGAAATGGCAGAGGAGAGGGAGCAAGATACCATCATTGGTTTCAGGATATGTCTGAGAAATCCAAGAGATGCTTCCAAGAAGGTGGCAGGTTCTTCCCCTAGATAAATCATCTGAGCCTTGTGTCTCACCCTAAAGACATATTATGAGTGTATAAAGAAGTTTTTGCAGTTTCTGGTCACCCATATTAAGACAGCTAAATTCAAACTGAAATAATGGTTGTTGGGACGAAAGATGGATTGCTTTTATGAGAAGAGATTAGAAGGTCTTGGTGTGTTTGCCTCATAGGATAAAGAACTGGGCAGGAACATGTTATTGTCCAGCAGGAGAATAAAAAAACAGGAAGTGGAAGGTATATTTGAAAATATGAAAAAACTGATTAAAGGTAATACTTATAAGCAGACTAGACCATACAAGAAGGTAGAACTGGGAATGAAAAGTTATCAGATTATTTCAAAATAAAGTCTTGAAATTTCATGGAACTTGAATCCTCATATAAAATATAGGAATAAAAAAAAAGTAAAAGGATTTATTTTTAAAATTTGTTAGTTTTTTAATTGTTTAGAGATCTAAAAATCACTTTATACCATGTGGCTCTCAGTCTCAGCTGTCGGTAAGACCTGACAAGTGGGTAAAATGTCCTACAGACTTACAGAGGAAAAGAAGATGAGAGAATGGTTCAGGCTGGTAGTTTCAAAGTCTTGAGCAGAGTGATATCTGCTGATCTTTTTTTGATGTTCTGGTATGTTGAATCTCAACACAAATATCCAGTTCTATTACTGACATCCTTGGCAATAGTTAGTTGTGTGCTACAGTGCTGTGCTTAGTGTGGAAGGGCTAAAGGACATGCTGAAACAGTTTGCAGAATTAAGACCACAGAGATTTCCGATATTATTGTTTTGTTTAACTAATTTTTGTGGCAATTTTGTTCTCTTCTGTCATTTTAAGATGCACAGCAGAATATTTTAATGCTGTATTGTTATGTGAGGCATTTGAAATTATTTTTTGTTGTTGTTTACAGGACTCAGAATAAAAGTTAGGAAGATATAAGTCCAGAAGTTCCATTAAAACATAGTTATTTTCAACCTGTAATTAGTGTAGGTAAACCTTTGTCCACTTTAGGTGTATTACTTAATGGAAATTATTGTTCTGAATTTTTAATGCTTCTAGCATTACAGTTAATGAAAGCCAGATGTAGTCCCAGCCGTGACCAGAAGTAAATATCCCATTAACTCAAGAGACACAGGTGTAGACCCACAGTCCATTGAAACCCATCAGTAACTTGTAATCTTTAATGTTTGGAAATACACTTCTTTCATCTCAGGGTTAAAGCCAAAAAATCCTTGATGGCTTCATCTGAAAGCTGCACAACTCAATGAGAAGTTAAATGTGAGATTTTAAGAAAACAAGAATGAAACACGTTTTATGGTTACTAGTGATGAAATACCAATGTGATCTCATAGATAATTCAAAATTTCAGTGGGAATCACCTGTGATGGAAGACAGGTGCAGTAGAAAAGAGTGCATGTAGATAAATAGTTGGAGACTTCAAGGTCTCACTGCATCATGGAACAAAATAACATGTATTAGAAACATGAACAGGGACAAGTGAAGATTTAAAAAAAAAAATCATCCAACATACTGGAAACTGCATGTAAACAAAAGATCACATTGCATAGGGGTTAAGAATGTGGCTTTTAACAAGCAGAAGAAAAAAGATTAAAACATGCAGTGTAAAAGTCTATAGTGGTCTTACACATGAATCAGTCTGAAGGTGGAGATCTGCCTCAATATCTTAGGTACATGTAGTGTAGGCCAAGAGGTTGTGGAACAGCAGGAATGGCTGGAGAAGAACAATTTACAAGAAATCCTTTGGCAGAATGAAATACTTGTAAGTCATAGTAGGGATTAGGTTTGCTGATGTAAGAAATTATTTATTTGGAAAAATTCTGCAACTGGAACACATTGCTTTTCAGTGAAAAACTGGAGAAGTTAAAAACGTGCAGTTGTAAAATTTCAGGGGGGTTGTCTAACTGACCTCCTCTTCAGGTGTCTAGATTGGCATCAAAACTATTGAAGTGAGTCACCAAACCTGTGCCTAGATTTTGTATGTCACATAGAGCACCACTTCTGAAATAAATACCTAAACTAGTGCTAAATGACAGCTACTACATTTAAGGAAATAAGGATGCAGAGGACATCAGAAAAGACACCAAACAGAGAGAAGGCAGGTGGCTTTCAAAGTCACTGGAGAAATCTTCCAGGCCTGTCACTGTGGGAGTGCATTTTTCAATTTTAAGTTTAATTCATAAGTTAATGTTCTTTTGTAAAATGATTAGTTCCTTGTACCCTTTTTGTACCCACTTTTGGTTTATCCCTGTTTTCTCCCCAGTGACAGTTCTGTAATTGGTTCTGTGTTTTCCCTAAGTTTCCCTCCCCAGAGACAGTTATCTGCCCATCACCTGGTAAGTAGCCTCCTGTTCTTGTCCATCATTTTGGGGGTTTCTCCCTGCTTCTGGAAAATTCTAGGAGAGGCGTCGAGTGACTGGGCAGGATCCTGATTGTCACCTTCTAATGTTCAGAGTATGGTTGTTTTATATGTTTGTTTATGATATGAGCCACCTCCCTGTAAAACCTTATTTGTCCTTGGTTGAACCCCCCCACCCTGTCACACCCCCCATTAAAAGATCCCCCTCGAGGTTCAGTC
>JANPWX010000022.1:1622240-1784756 GCA_024734555.1 Trochalopteron elliotii
TTTCAAAGTCACTGGAGAAATCTTCCAGGCCTGTCACCTCAAGAGGGTTAGGAAAATTGGACCCTTGGAACATAGCTGAGCTGAAGGGCTTTGGGAACAGGAGGAGGTGGGAGGTGACAAACTGCAAATCTTGACTTTGTGTGAAGCTGTTTAGAGCAGGACAGAAATTGCAGTGGGCTGGGTGAAGAGCTCTGGTGCAGCACAGGTGCACTGCAAAGATACCAGGCACTGTGGAGGGCTGTTTTCATCCACCCTTCTACCCAAGACTCCCAGGGCCCCTAAATCCCTGCTCACACCATGCCCTTACTCCTATCAGATATGGGGCGGCTGTGCTGTTGTCCATTTGTAAGGAGCACTGCACTGTGCAGCCTGTGGGGATGCCTGCCAGCTGGAAGTGGGTGAAATTCACTGACCCCAAGGGTTTCTGACAAAGGGAGTATTTACATTCGTTGCCTTTAACAAACAAAACTATTTTAAGCTTCAATGTGAGTAAAGCTATTTTTGCTACACGCACAGAGTGTTTGCCATTGTTCTATGTACCTCATCACATCTAGAGTGTAAAAAACCTCTCAGTGGAAATACCTGGATCAAAACCAATGAGGAAACTGCATACACACTTCAAACACCTGCATATCACAAAAATTTAACAGAGCCAGCACCAAATAGTTCTGGTTTATCTCAGAAGAATGTTTGCAGCTAATCCTCTCTTGTGGACATAGATAAACATACTGCAGCTAATACATACTTATCATAATTCAGCGGAGACATTTCAGAGTGCACCACTTAACTGCTTTTCAATTTCTTTTCCTGTTTTGTCATTATCATTGTTGTGGGGACTTGGTTTGGTTTTCTTTTTTTTTTTAATTTTGGTTTTCATTTGTTTGTTTGTTTTCCAAATCATTTACAGGTGATTGTTTGGTCCTTTCTTGGAATTAAACTCCCAGTGTACTTCAACTTTTTCCTACTCTCACTGCTGCTTCTCTTAGCATAGATATCTGCAGAGCTGTGGGAGAGGTACACATAAAGCACCTAGCTGCATTGTAGGTTTCTTAGACCCCATGGCAGCACTGCTAAAGTCACTTTGGACATTGCAATTTAAATTGCAGGCATGTGATCTACATTTATTCTTCATTGGTTTTCTTAGTCAGATTTCAATTCTCATTTCCTAAGTATTATATTTTCATTCAAACCAATTAAATGCTATGTAATTTTTGCCTTTCTTTTAAATGGATAAAAAGTTCAAATCCCGAGTTGTTATAGATCAAGACATATATATCAATGTAACAGTTTGCATTGGCTGTGCCAGTACTTTCCTGTCCTTGTATTCTTGCTGTAACTTCAAACATGCTTTTCTTCAATTCTCCCTCTTAAGATGGTATTCTCGTCCTGCATGTCTCTCCCGAATTTCTGCTCCACAGACTTCAGATTTTCTTAAATGGTTTTGAAGTTTTGCTCAAGTATGTTGTGTCCCAAACTTTCCGTCTGCTCAGCCATATGGTTGTACTGTCGCTGATCGAATCTTCTGTTGTGAAGAACAGATATTTTGTCTCCTGAATCTTTCTAATAATCCTATTGTTGGAGGACTAATGCCAACCTTCAGGTAGATAGCTTGGCCAGAAGGCTGTATTTTAATGTCATTCCTCTAATGGGTCAAGCAGTTCAGTTGCAGAAGTGAATAAAAGAGAGTGCGTTTGCCAACAAGGTTTAAGCTGCTTGAGTTTTTTTGTCATCTGGAGACTTCTCTGATATGTCATCCCCTTTTGATTCCAGTGTCTCTCCCCCTTACATTGATCAAGCTGTTACATGCACTACAGAGGTTTTTTTTTCTTTTCTGTGTTTTCTTTGAGACTATGCTGAAGTTGCAAAGTTGGGAAAGACAGAAGACATTAAGAGAAATATTGCTTGTTCATTGTAGCAAACTTCTGATTTAAGGAAACAAAGAATTATTGATTCCACTTCCATGATGTGGAGCTCTCTGGTCTGCTCCATCTCACCACCATGGGTTATCTCACCACCATGCTTCAGGATGGGTGTAGACTGAATGTTATTAACTTTTGATTCCATCTTTTGAACTAAGAACATATTGGTATCTTAGGGGTGTGGAGGCTGTTAGACCAGGTAGCCCCTGATACCATGCAAGTGTTATTGCCATGCAGCAGAGGTTTGAATTTGTAGCAGGATAGAGTTTTCTTTCACTTCCTTCACCAAAGGTCATGAGACAGCTTTCAGGAAAAGAAAGTGTTAATTCGGCACAATACTGCAGTCATGTCCAAAAGAACTGTATTTCAGTGTTTTCTCAGTCCAAATCTTTCCCTGTTCATGCACACCTGAAACTGGTAGTTTGCCTCTGTGCAAACTTCTTCTGCTGATAGGCCTGACCTTTGGATATTTACTCATGTGCCTCCACCTTTAATGTTTCCTGCATGACCTAACCCGAAATGTGCCACATGTGAGGCCAAGAATTAAATGCAAGGGTTTGTGTATTCTCCTTTGAAACATGTGCATTTGGCAGTATGGGAATCTACCTTCATTTTGCTTTAGGAATGGTGTTTTCCAGTTTAGTGTTCCCACTGAAGCCACTCTGAACCACTCACTAGTTTTTCACTCCTCCCTTCTCACTCCTCCCCTTCTACTACATCAGGCTAGAGAGGAGAACTGGGGGCACAAAAGGCAAAAATCACAGGTTGATATAAGAACAATTTACTGGACCCAGCAAATAGATAAGAAGACTAACAGTAACAGCAATGATATTTAATAACAAAGCTGTTTGAGAGATGTGAGGGATTCACAGGCAAATGGCTCACCACTGTCCCACAGGGAGCCACCACCACCCTACCCCAGAAGGGAGCCCTTCCCCATCCCCAGAAAGTTAGGTGGTATAGAATAACCTCCAGGTCCTAGCCACAGCCCTCTGCAAAAAGTAACCCTGTCCTGGAGAGAACCAGGACAACCTTCTATAAAAATATGTTCAGCCTATTCTTTTCAATGTTTGTCTATAACAGTTTGGTAGTGCAACTTCCCCACAACAACCTTTTTTTTTTTTTTTTTTTTTTTTTTTTTTTTGTGACAGGCATTCCTTACAAGAAATAAATACTAATATTTTGTTCCCAGGGTGGTTTGATAACCATTATTCTTTTTGGGTGGGGACAGAAAGTATGTCAGAATGGAGCATAATTATCAACTGAGCAAGCAGGGACTGGTTTTACCAACCAGGGATGACATAACAGGATAATCACACATTCTGACAAGATCAATATATACCTGGCTGTCTGAATCTTGAGAGTGGTTAAGCATCTCAGTGTTCTAGGATACTACAGCCTCTCCTGATTTTCTCACATTCTTGTTCTTTGACTCCATCTTCCTTTTGCCTTTTGATTTACAATCCTAGTTTAAATTCTTTGTGAACAGAGATTATATGTTTCTACAGTGGTTGGCAAGTGATCCCATTCAGAGCTGGAATTCTCCTCAATAGAAATAAAGACTATACTTTAGATGCTGGTGGGTATCCTTTTGCAGATAGGCATAGCATGTAATATCTGAGAGAGGGCATGTATGTACATAGTAAGTGGGTTTGAATCATTCATAGGGTTTTGGAAGTGCCTTTAAAGCTATTTCACCACCATGGTAGCCTTGGAGCAAATGCAATGCTAATACTCCTGCTTAGTGATTTTAAACAGTTTGTGAGCTGCTGTAAAAAATGTGTTGTCAAACTCTGCAACTAATTTACTTCTTCCAGTCTATAAAACAAGGAAAGGAAACATCTGTTTAAATGGGAATGTAATGGCAGTGGGGATTATACTTTTCTTGTCTCTGTTGTTGCTCATTGTGTTTAATCAATTTAAATATAGAAAAATAATGTCACTGATTAATAAGGAGTAGTATTTATTAGAGCTTGAGACCCTGTACAAACCTATGCAGATGAACATTTTTGTGACGCTGACATTTCTGAAACAAATTAAGCAGATGTGGGAACATTCCAGACATTGCTGAAGACATAGTTCACTCCACATGGATGAAGTTATGGCAGAGTTAGCACAGATGACTGGAGCTATCAACACAACATCTTTGTCCATAAATTCTCTGCAGAAAGGGTTAACATGTTGCAAAAGGCATATCCTGCATGGGAATTTTCATATTCCTCTGTGTGATTAATTTATTTATATGTACTCTATGTCTGTCTCTCAGATTATTCAGCCCCTGGAATGCCAGAAGAAATGCTTTAGAAAGGTCAGCCCTGCTTGCAGGGAGCCAGCCTGGCTGTCCTTCGAACTTCCAAAACTCAGAGACTGTTTCTTGCATGTGTTTTTCAATGCTCCTGAAGAAAATGCACTAGAACAGTATTCAGTGGAGTGCAAAAAGCACTGAAGGGTGTTACCCTGACCATTGTTTAGTGTGAAATGCAAGTCTGGTACTCTAGCAAAATTTGGGCTGAGAGGCTGTGCCTTGTCTGCTATATTCAACTTGGTTTACTTGTAGATTTTTCATTTAAAAGCTAAGACAAACCAAGGTTAAGCTTGCTTGCTTATTTCCTTGCCTACAGAATGGAAATAAATAATTTGATATGAATATTTTGATATAAAAAAGAGAGATGAACAAAAATACCAGGGGCACAGTCTACTGACCATTTCTTACTCTGGAGCATGTTGCACTCTGTTGCTGAGCCTTGAGGACCCTGGAAGAAAACTGGCCAAGGCATGAGTGTTATTTTATAGGTGTAGATATAGAATGTAGATGATACAGAATATGTAGCAGTAAAATAATGTGCAGAAGCTTTTCATTGATTCAGGCACATCGGTGGTATCTGTAAGGTCATCCAGAAAAAACATTCAGGAGCAAACCCAGAGGAACACAAACCTCTGCACTGGAATGCAAGGACAGGAGAGTGACATAGAGCTGGGATCCTCCAGAGACATGGTCGGCTGTGGCTCAGGGTAGAGGCTCTCCACTGGCTGTGCAATAGTGTGTGTACATTTCACGCCATAATTTTTAGAAAGACAACCAAATCCAGATACATTTGCAGTTTTGGTCTCCACATAGAAAAGCATGAATGATCATGGTTCCTTTTAATTTGCCTTGGGTAGCTGGAAAGGGCAACTAGAGCTGGGTGAGATTGCATAAATGGATCAAAGTCCGGTATTTAATTTCTAATTTCCCTAGCAAATTTTTGTCTTTAACTAACATTTTCTTATCATCAAAACAAAACAAGACAAGACAAAATTCCCTTCATCAAACCATTCCTAAGACTTCATTTGTGAAGTGTTGTTCCTCTTCCATGATGACTGATAGAACAAAACCAATGGTGGCACTCTTCTAGTGACCAGTGAGGTAAACAACGACATGCACTAATGGCAAACTCTCAGGACATTAAACTTAAGACTTAAATCTGCACAAGGCACAATTAGGGGCCTAATTAATATTTTTGTGAAAAATAAAAATTAGTTAAGAGATACAACTGGATTTTTGCAAACTTCAACTTTCTGAGTAAGAACTCAGATGTCATTCCATGGGATTAAAATGAATTTTCTAAGACTAGCATTTCTTTTGGACTAAGCAGGAAAAGGAAACTTAAGAGTCCTTTCAAACATGGATTATGTATTTTGATTTTGGTTTTTAGACCTTTGTATGCATTTTAATCACTCTTCTGGCAAGTCTAAGGCAGGTATTTTGAACCTCATAATGTCCAGTGGCTACTCTGGGTCAAAGGATGAAATTCAAGGGGGAAGGCATTTACATCAGAATAAAGTATATTTTTCTAACTCAATGAAGACACCAAGATGAAAAAAAAAAAATCTTTGACGTTTTGTTTTAAGCACTCCTTTATTTCCTTGAAGACTCAACAACCAATGCAATTTTAAAATATTGTTTTCCAACTGAGAAAGAAGAAACAAATATGTCTTTTCAAATATGGCCTCTTCACATGGGTAACGAAACAAAATAAGAAGCTCAGCATATGAAATGCCTCATCAGGATATGAATGAGCCTTTTTTTAATGTCTCTGAAAGGCAACCATCACTTTTACAAGATCAAATAATGGAAGGGCTTAAAAATCCTGCATGCAGGCTATTTGTAACACCTGAACAATGTCAGTCAGAAAGATTTGAACCAGTAGGAAACGACTCCATTGGTTTTCTAGCTTTGATCACAAGAGGGAGTATTTGCAAGTAATCTTTCCTTGTAAAAACAAAAATGCTGCTTAACAGTGCAAGCAGTGGGTTTGGGCCATTAACTGTTTTCTGCAAGGCTCTAGCAACATCCAAATCAAACTTGCAACAAGTGCAATTTTTTCTTGCCTGTTTGTAGAAGTAGGTAGGATAAGACCTTCAGAAACTTCATGCAGGTTGTATACCAATCATAGTGAATTTTTTAGAGGAAGAAATTATAGTCTTACACCCAGAGCCAGATTACTGTGGCATAAATTCTTTGTCAATGTATCAAACTAATAAATGAATCTTTCTTCTACTTGTATCTTCTGCCTAAAAGAGACTGGTCCTTCCATAAAGAGAGTTTTAATTTCTACTAGTTATAATCTTTACTTATAATTTTTTCAGGAGATAGAATGTCAAGGAAAGGAACATATGGAGTGTAAAAATAAAAAGTGGCAGTTTTGGACTAGTGTGATTTAAAGGTCACAGTTTAAAGCTATCTGCAAGTTCATAACAGCAACAAAAAAGTCCTCATTCATTACCAATGACATGGCTTGCAGCTGTGTTTGGTGCTGATCAGTGATCTTGCACTAAATAAAGACAACCCAGCTGATAGAATTAAAAACTACCAGCATAGTTTGTTGCATGTTCAATCTAAGTATCTTGAAACCAGGCTATGAATTAGTGAAGGTTCATAACTTTTAGGCAAGTTAAGAATAATTTTTGCCTCCTCTTTGACCTATAAGCAGAATTTGACCCAGAGAGGGAAATACTGCTGATACAGTGGGAGTGCAATGACACTTAGGGGGAAGCAGGGGGGAGCCCATATTGTTGTAGGAATAGAGACTTGCTTGAGGTTTCAAAGGAAAATGGCAGCCGGCTTCATAATTCCCCAATGGCTGGGTTAACATTTTCCTTATTTAAAAATGTTACAGAACTGTTTGGAAATCGGAGGAACATGGAGCAAGGGAAGAAGGATTTGCTTTAAAGTCACACTGTCAGGTAGAATTATGCTCTATATAAATGTGATTTTTTTGAAGTCTGCTAGATCGATAGAAAATTTCCATGAAATCAAATGTGGAAAATCATTCTACTGAAAAAAATTCTTCTATTTGTATTTAACCATTCTACCACAGTGTCTGCAATCCAAAGGAAGGGTCTTTGTTCAACCCCTCAGTGCCAATTTTTCTGGCCTTCTGTGAGAGTAATTAATTTTGCAGTAAGGAGAGCTGCTCTTTGTGGTCAACACATACTTTTCCTGACCGCACAGAGGTGTTTTGGTGATGGTTGGCAGAGTAGTGTGTCAGGAACTTGCTTACTGACATAAGTGATAGGTGGGAACATATCACAGCCAGTGGCAAAGTCTGAGTGGCCAAATCATGGAGTGGAAAATGCCAAGCCAGTGCTCAGAGGTGTGAGCAATGATGGTGCCTCTCTGCCCTCCCCCTCCAACCACACACACACCTGTTGGCTCTGCAAAGCACTGGCAAAGCCTTTGCTCTCGAGGGTAGTGTGTGGCAGAAGGAGAGGAGAGAACAGGACAGGAGAGGAGAGGACAGGAGGAGGCACCAACTGGCCATGGCCATATACCTCCCTGCTCCACCCACACACCAAACCTGCAGTTGGAAGGAAGCATTGCTGCTCTCTTAACAAAGAGAAACTTAAATTGGAGAGCTTGAAATGAGTTTTAATAGCTCTGGTTTGCTCATCTATGTGCATAGGCTTATCATTTCATTCCCCACTCTGTGTGAGTAGCCATTCTTCTTAATGCCTGGAACAAGCACCGAAGTAGCTGTGCCAGCCTCTACCTACCCTGTCCCTCTAATGGTACCACCTCATGGAGAAGAGGTGATACAATAACATCCATTACTGACAAGTGGAAATGTTCATGTCTTGGGGTGATTTGGAACTGAACCCATTTAATAGTCCCAAGAGTCAAGATGCAGTGATTTTTTGGCTTTAACTACTCTGGGGAAGCTTTCAGGCAATGATTTAAAAGGGTTTGTATAAAATCATCGTTTTTTTTGCCAACTGTTTCTTAATTTTCCCCAGTTCCCAAGCCTGTTTCTATACTGCTTCCTCTTTTAAAGCTGCATGTTCTCTTTGTCCCAGGGTTGCCCTTAAAAGCAGGAGTGCAGAGGGAAAGAATATTCTTTCAGCTTGATGTGAATTGCAAAGCAGGGCTCTCTTCTTCCATTCTTAAACACGAAGGGTGGTACAAGTAGCAATGCTGACAGTGTACATTTGCAGATGCCACCATATGGGTCTTGAAAAACTAGTTGCACCGATGATTCCCTGCACATGTAGGAGACAGTTTGCATTGTTGGCATCGTCCCTGCACAGAAACAAGCACAGCTTAGCAAAGCTAAGCAGATGGCACTAGATCTGGTGCCAGGGAAGCACTGAATTAAAGGTTATACCCACCAGGTTTGATGCGGTGCCAGTTTGAATTGGTACAGAAGCTTCGGCCCACCTGCTTATTGGCCCCGTGACATCTGGCATCTATTTTTTTTTTTTTTTTCTCTTTTTCCCCTTGGACTAAGCTAAATGCAGCAAGGAAAAATGTCATTTTAAAAGTAATAAATGAGATTAAAATTCTCTGAGAAAAAAGAAAGCCTTACAAATACATTCTGTTTAAAACTGCTATATTAGAGATCTTGGGACAGCTTTGTGAAGATTATATGATGGAAAATACAAGTCTGGATAAAACCACTTTTACAGAAGGCCTAATGGTCAGGGTGGCATACTAATGAGCTCATGGAGCTGTTAGGAGTTTAGGGCTATCAGCAGCCTGCACAGAACAGCTCAGAGTCTCAGACTGTCACCCTACATATGTTGTCACTCAGAGCAGGAGAGATATTTTATTATGCCACCTGAGTGTGGCTGGTGGAGGTGCCTAACAAACAGCAATGCACCCTGCTAAACTTACTGCCTGCTCCACTTGGATTTCTCCCTCTCCTTTTTGTTGTCACCCTTCACCTTCTTTTTTTTTCTTTTTTTTTTTAACCAGTCTTTCCTTCCTCTCCACACGTTCACACGCCGTATACAAAAATATGCTGCCATGGGGACTGTGCTTGTTGCAGAGACTAAACCTGTTTATATGTCTTCTCCATTAGGGATTTAATCCTTGCTCCCTTGGTGTGAAATGAAAGCATGCAGCTGTATGGCACTCTGGAGATGATTACCAATATAGCTAAACCTGAGTTTATACACACCATGAGCCAGATTAATCAACAATTTATTGACTCAAAATTGAATCCATACAACAGTGGTTTTGACTTTTTTCTTTCTTTCTTTCTTTTTTTTTTTTTTTATTAAGACGGTCTCAGACTGCCTGAATAATTTTGGTAGAGAATTGTCAGAAAATCATTGAGCCAGATTTATTAAATATCTGAAAAATAGTGACAGGCATTGTGTGATTTCTAAGGCTCCATCACAGAATGGCAGGGAGGTCAATGTGCTTATAAACTGTAGACATACATTTTGAAATCATCAGTGCTGGTTTGCAGTCTTCATTAAAAAAGAAAGAAAAAACTGGTCAGCTTAGGACCTTGCCTTGAATTTTCTTGGCTTCTCTATATCCGGTACCAATGTTTAGGAAAAAAACAAATGAAAAGCTGATAGGAATGGATAAATAAGGCAATATATATCTGAAGAAATAAATGTACTGGCGAACCAATTACAATGCAACTGTATTTCACAGTAAAAGACCATTGATGTCCTCCACACAACAACACGAAAAATGCTGTACAACCTGGAAATTTTTAGGCTGAGAATACTTTGTTATAAAAAAGAGACTAATATTAAACATCCATATTTTCCACTGCTGACCTTTGAGTTAGAAAGTATTTGCAAGGGACCTGATCCAAACCCCACTGAAGTCAGTGGAAACTTTGTTGGCTCATGCCTGTCTCTTTTTGACCTTGTTGCTGGTGTCTCTGCCTCTCACTTTCTCCAGCACAGGCAACTGTGTGGTGCCATTTGTTGCAGGAGGCTGCCTCACAAGGCCATTCCCAGCACAGATAGGTGTTGAGTTTCAAGTTGGACACTGACTTTTTAAGCTCTTCTACAGCAGAGCTTTGGCATCTGCTGAGCTCTAACCTTCTAGATTTGCTGCTTGTAGACAACAGACTCATTGGACAAAGTGAAAACACAAGAGTTGGATCTCTTCTGGCAAAGTTTCAATAAGGATCCAAGTGTTGGAGGTAACGTCCTTCTTCAACTGAAGCAGCTTGATCTGTGAACTCCGCAGATCTTCAGATTTTCAGAGATGAAGGTGTGCAATGGCAGCTCTATTGGTTTTGGTTTGAGTGAGGAGAACCAGGCTGGCCTTTTTGTGTCATACTTTACAGGTTGCCAAAGCAATACTTGAGTTATTTCCTTGAGTTTTGATGAATGTCAACACTGAAATAAAAACAATGGACAAGGCTTTGAACTCTTATTCACAACAAATTCTCCTCATTGTCTTTCCAAACTTGAGGAATTTATCATTCAGTCCAGTAGCAGTACTAGTTGAAAAGTGGATGTTTGCTGTTGGCCTTTTTTTTCATAATTTGACAGATTTTCTATCTACATAACAGATTGGTAAATAGTTTGGAGACAAATTGCTTTTGCTATTAGCTATTTTGCTAATCCTCAAATTTCTTCATCTAATACTGCTTTCTCAGAATATTGTCTATTAAAAGTTTTCACTATCATTAAGTTATAGACAATATCTCAGGGACTACCCAGGGAAAATGATGTTGAATTAAAAATAACATCCCTAAATAAAAAGATTATAAACAAATATTATTACATATCTCTAACCACCATATATCAAGGATAGAAATTTCATTAATTATTCACCTGAATTTAGTCTATTTTCATCTTTAATGGTTTATTACTATTGCAGTTTAAATTTTCCATCTAGAACAATCATTTCCATCACTGTCACTCTCTTCCCCATCCTCAAATTCTTTCCCACATTTAGTGTCTTCATCACCCTCATCTTCCTCTTTAAACTCAAATCATCATTGGCTCCTCTGATGGAATTTGAAATACAGTCTTTCCTAAACCATTCAGTGACAACATCTGGATTTATCTGATCCCATGTTGTCTTATTCCAATGACAAAGCTGTGCTGCACTAGGGCTTCATCTTCCCTGTAGGAGTCACAGCAGGATCCCATGCCAAGAGCCATGAAGGCTACAAGCATTCTTTAAAGGGCTGCTCTCTGCTACATCAGGCACCTACAGTTGTGACATTCCTACTGGTACAACTGCAAGGACTGCATTCTTTGCTCCAATGATATTCTTCATGGCTGGTATTAGATACCCTCTGAATGTACCTAGGACAAGCATTCTCCTTTTGCGTACCAGCACACCTGGTCTCCTGTTCCAAACAACGTTCAGCCAATCCTTCATTAAGTCTGTAGACATCCATCCTTGGTTTTGACACCTAACAATTATTCCAGTAGGCAGCTGGTCCTTCAGCATTGTTTTCCGCTTCAAGATCACATACGGTGGCAATTTTATACCATCTGCTAACACTGCCAGCATTACTGTAATGCACATTTTTTCATTCCCCAAAGTTTTGATGATGACAGATTTTGTGCCTATTTCTTCAATGATGTTATTGGATGGTTCATCAAAGGAAACTGGTGTCTCATCTGCATTTCCCATTTGGCTCAGCAGGTAATCGTGACCTTTATGCAATCCAATCACGTACTGCTGGAATGCAATGACTTTTTTGCTGAAGTTGGAAGGTACATGTTGGCAAAACTAAGTCCTTCTCTTTAGGCAAAAACCATTATGACACATCATCTTTATGCACCAGTCATTACTGATTTTGAACTTTTGCCATGTAATTTGTCATGCTTGTGCTATTTTGTGAGATCTTCATATAATGATTTCCTGTGCAACAAGGGTTCTATCCTTTTTCCTTTTTTGTTTTTTTTTTTAGGTGCACAAGTTCCACAACTTTCCTTTCTACTTGATCAGGTGGGACGGATTAGATGACCTCCAGAGATGCCTTCCAACCTCAATCATTCTGTGTTTCTGGCATTCAGTGATAGTTCATGGAAGTGCCCTTTTCAGGCACTGAATAATTTCTGCATTGAGTTATTGCATAACAGTTTCTGGTTTCATTATTTCTGTCTTGTCACATGTGCCTCAGTAACATTATATTTCCTCTTGGCTCACAATTGTTAGTCAGTACCCAGAGTTCCACCATGACTTTTAAATCTGCATTATAACTCCTACTTTTTGGTATGTTCCCTCTTGTACTTGTCCCTCTGACCTCCAGATGTTTTGCTATTTCCCAATTTACCTGAAATTATTTTTAAAAATCACTCTGGATTTTTCTGATCCCCATGTCTATTCTCTAGCTGCTGAAAAACCAAATAGTAAATAATTTTTTTGCCTTCTTCAAACTTTGGGCTTCTTTGGGCAAGTTTGCGGACATAGCTAAGGAACCTTCTGCAATCCATAGTCATGGCATCATTATATTACAAAGGGAAGACAATCTCTAATTTTTAAGTTAACTTTCTGGACAAAACCCTCTAATCCTACTTCTGTGTAAAGCAAGTATTGGTTTTTTGGTTTTCTTTTGCTGGAACTGTGGTCAGATTTAGTTAGAAGGGTTTTTTTAAACTCAGGAAACCATCACCACAATTTGTATATCCACTCCAGAACAGCTAATTATTTTATTAAATGAGTTAAACAAGGTCTGCATGGCACATGACCTGTGAAATCATCTTTTTTGGCCAGGTAGCCCTGCAGCATGTGTGCTGTGACATGGGCAGAGCTTGGCTGAGCAATGACCCTCAGCCATGGGCAGGCCCAAGGCCCCAAGGGTGCAGACATTTCTCTGGTATGCTGGCCAGTCATCCAGTTAGTGTTTGTGCAACCAGAGAGACAGACCAGCTCTCTAGCCCAGGCTTTCCTTGCTGTAGATTATATGACATTTATACTGGCCCTGTACATAGAATTTTAACCTAAGTAATATACAATAAGCACTACACACACAAGTCATGTAATGCCAAGTGACAAGCAGAATACTGCTCATAACAACCCAAAATACAAGGTATCTTCAATGCATAAATGAACCTATTCATAAACATTTTAAAAATTAAAGCATATTTACTTGAAATTTTTACCATATTTTTTATATTTTGAAATATATAGAAGTACAATTAAATTATCTGCATGAACAAAAAGAATACAAGAATCAACTCCTTGTCCTTGCTTAGAATTTCTTGAAACTAATTGCTAGCGTGGTTTAAAAATAACAACAAAATAAATTGGTAGCATCTTACATTTCTACTACCTTAATCCAAAACAGCAAGCATTGAACTTCTTTTTTTTTTTTCACCCAATGACTAATTCCGGATAATAAATTGTATATCACTGTGAAGTGCCTCATAGCAATGGAATGTATTTAACTTCTTTAATTAAGCTACAACCGGATCTATATTTAAAAGAACATTGTTCCTTCATTATTTTGGTGAGTTGTATTTAACTTCACAAGTTACAGAGTAGAACTATTTTATAGACTTTCTTTATTATTTGAACGGTAGACAAATAAAAGTGGACATAAAAAAGGTCGTTTGTATTTGAAAGTTTTATTGCTTCACTTACAGATAGTACATATGAGTGTAAAAAGACTGTAGCCCATATTAGTTCCGCTATATATTTCTGGGTTTGCTCTTTAAATTAAAAAAGTGTGGAGGCATGAAAAACAGATGCTTTCAACCAATTTTCCTCCGAAGTGAGAAAAAATATATGTTTGTTTTGAGGTGCTAGGAAAATTGCATATAGGGATGGAGTATTCTGAAAAGATTGTCTACTTCCTCAGCAACTTCTTTGAAGCTGGCATAGACCACATTGCAGTTCACGGGCTCTGGTCTGAATTTTGGAGGTGAGTTCTTGATGCCTATAAAAACATAGGGTTTTTTTAGTTCAAAATCTGCCCCACCATGTAAAGCCTCAAAACAAGACTGCATGTACGTCTGTTACATGTTGCTTTCTGGGAGAAATCTTGAAGCTGGGGGCCACAGGATGGCTGCAGATCTGCTCCATGCTGACTGTGTCTGTGGTGTAAGAATGCAATGTGCTGGGAAGAGGGAAATTACTAGAAGCCTTCAGTTGGCAGGTTGGCATAATATGGCTGCCTGTGATTTTACTAATATAGCAGTACAAGTAGGAGTTAGATTTTTGTGTTCATTTGTCATCAGATATTATCTCTATATTCATAAGAAAAAAATAAATATAGGATTGCTTGCAAACTCCTTTGTGGGTGTTTAAGTTCCTCTTCTTGATTAGCTTCTTTTTCATTTGTATTAGTATCATCTCCTTTTTGTGGGATAATTTGCTGATTTTCCCCTGGTTATTTTCTTAAAATGTTAATACTTATTTCTTCTTTTCTAATTTGACTTTGACCTGAAATTATTTAATTTTCAATTTTATTTCAAGAGACATAGTAATGCAGAGCTAAAAATTAGTATAAGTGTTAAGGGTATCAACTACAGTAAATGTTAGAACATCATCGGAACATGAGGCTTCTTGTTTAATGTGATTTTGCATTGGCACACCATGTACCTATGTCATTTATAATCACTGGCACAAGTAGACAATCTATAAAGTATCCAGATACAAAACCTGTATGGTTTCCGCTGGATTTTCTTGTAAAAATGTCCTAGTTTTCAAACAACTGACATTGTCATACTCAAGCCTGACTCCTGTCAGAGGCAAAGGGACTGTAACTTTAAAACTTGGGCATCAAGATCCATATTGCCACCACTGGTATCAGTGATAGAGTCTCCAAGGGCAGCCTTTGTCTTTGAATTTTATAAGGCTTTGATGCAAACTGTAGCATGCTTTTCAATTTGTGAACAAGAACATTGGAAAACAAGACATATAGAGAAAGAACTTAGAGGCACATATCAAATACATTATATTTGGACACTTACTCTTGGAATCAATAGTTCTTTACAGTATCAAAGGCAGACAAAGATAATAATTATAATAATTTGGAAGAGGTTTTTTTTTAAATTGTTATTATTTCCTCTGTGCTGGAAAGTTTTATCTAACTAGAGGAGGGACTGGGGTGAAATAACTTCAAGGTGATGAGTTTTGGTGATGAATTGAATTAGGACAAAATTTCCTTGCTGGCATGTTGTGACAGAGATTTAGGGAAAGGAAGATTTTGTAATATTCAGATAAGTATATAGGAATGGTAATACTGCAAAATCTCCATTGACAGAAATGGAGATTTTAAACTCTCTCACCCAGACGATATATTGCTTCTCTCCTTCCCTAAATACTCTTGTGATATAATAGCTGGAAAAGATTACTTTTCAAAGATACATGAAGGAATGTCTCTTAAAATCTGTTTCAGTTTCCAGTGTAGCATTTTGTTCAAAAAACCTGAAGGTACACTAGCAGCAGTGATGGTTTTTCCTTGGAATCCTCAGTCAATGAGTGAGAAGATTTATGCCTTTTGAACAGTATTGATACTCAACTCACATGCTGCTTATTAAATACATGCAACACAATGGCAACAAAACTGAAAAGAGAAATTATATGATGAATATTTTGGAAAAAAGATGGTTCCTTTTTTTTGTGAAAACACGCAAACAGAATTATATGCTTAATTATTCATATACCTTTAATAAAGGCAGCAATTCAAAATTCAGAAGAAATGCCTACAGTGTTTCAACAGCAAGATTAAGCAGCATCTATGAAATATAAAACTGGCTGTAAAGATAATTAGCTACAATGTAATTTGACATTGAAATGGTTCTAAGGATGCAGGACTTGGTCTGTAGTCAGCAATGGCAACTTTTCCATGGTTCTCTGCGTGACAGTCAAAACACCAAGTAGAAATGACCACCAGAAAATGCTTTTGACATAACTACAGGTAAGAGATAACTAAGCAGTGACTGCCATTATCAGAGTTTTCCATGCAAAAGATTCAGCATGCTCTTGAAAAGTATCTGCCGTGTGACTACAATGTCTCTAAGTTATGACAAGGAAATATCTGTGATATGACAGTGGCATCGTACAACTGTCAATATAAAGTAAGTGCGATGGGATTGCTCTGTGCTCTAAAGCAACTGTCATGTAATGGGGCTGTGACTAGGCTGTAATAGCAGTGTGACTGCAACGTGCCAGCAGAGTGACTGATAGGTAACTCCTGGAAGAGACGGTTCCCAAGTAAAATTGGCTGTAATCGTTTTGAAGTGCTGTGGACCCCATTTGTAGTGACAGCACTGCCCATCAACTTTGGTGAGCTTTTAGTCAGTACCTCATGAGAGACCAAGGCAGTTTATTGCTGTACATCTGGCAGCCTTAGAGTTATTCTGAATAAAATATTTTGATATCTGTTCAGAGTTGCACTGTGCCAAGGGAGCTGACTCTGGGTACAGCTTCATGCACAAATGCCCCTAAGCCAAAGATGGGAAGCACTGGCCAGTGACCCAAACATGGGGTCAGAGTGGGCTCCCTGGGTGTCACAGCAAGGAGTCTTACCCCTGGACTCCCCAGAACAGTGTTACTCTATTGTAAGCAGAACAAAGGCCTCCCTCTTGGGGCGGTCCCCACCATTTACGAGCACTTTGGACCACACCTTGAGTTTTTAACCTCTCTGCTGGTCAGCTCCTCTGGCTCCCCAGAATTAGACCTCCACAATGAATGTTATGGGCACTTGGCAAGTAAGGAGAGAAAATATGGCAAATTAATTAAGAAAAAGGGAAGAATTATTATATTCATTTCACAGATGGAGATATTGATGTTCAGATTAATTGATTTGCCCTGAAGCCATGCAGCATGTCATTAGCAGCCTTGTGAATATAGTAGTGTTGCTTGAAAAATGGTTTCTGTGGATAATATTCCATTTTCTATTATATCAATGGAGAAACTTCTCTAAAGAAGAAATATATTTTTTGCAAAAAGTAAGCTGTTAGAAACTTTCCATTATTTTAACTTTTTGAAAGTCTTTGTCTTCTCCCCTCCCTCAGATTTCCTTATCTTTCAGTCTGCCTAAATAAGATTTGGAACCTTACAGCTAAAATGAGGGGAAAAAAAAACGAAACAAAACAAAACAAAAAACCAGGAGAAAGGTTAAGACTGCTGATGTGCAATTTACACTGAAATTCAAAAAAAGTAATGTAGTCAGATTGCTATCCCCTTGTATTCCCACCTTCAAGAATCTCAAATATGTTAGCTCATGTAATGGATCATTGGTATGTATGTCATTGTATTCAGGTCACAAATCAAACCAACTGTGTTGGAAAGGAATGCAAACATCACTCAAGTGGAGAATAATATTTCATACTAAACAAAGGAGGACAGGAATAGAAGTTTATCCTCTCTGAAAATGGTTCTGTTTCTGCATACCAATGTCTTCTATCAGCAGAAACACCTGCAGCCACCATAAGGTCCACCTTTCAAAGGGAACATTTTCATCTTTTCCCTTTTTCTTCAATATAAAGGAGCAAAATAAGTATACTGATGTGCAATTAATTGTAAAGGCTCATTGCTGAAAAGATTTACTTGTGGTTCAGCAGTGTAATCATCTGTTGGGCATTTGCTATAAATCATGGGTGTCTGCTGTTGTCTCCACTAATTAGTACACTAACTTATTATTAAGTCCCTTAAACATTATACAAGATCTGGGCTGTGCACAGAATTACTGGGGGAATGAGAACACTTGAAGTTTTATTGCACAGCTACAAAGCATACAGTAAATATCTGGGTGGTGGACAGTTGTAAGGCATAAGACAAGATGGAATATATATCCTTTAGTAAGTGCTCTACCCATCCATAATTATAAAAGCCCTTTATTTTTCAGCCTTCAGTGTGTCTGTTCAGTCACTCAAGCACCAAATAAAGGTCTCAAACACAATAATTCAAAGCAACTGGTACAGTAGTAAGTGAAGTTTTAAACAACAGTAGACAAGTTGATTAGAGCCTTTGGAGATGCATGCCCTGAATAAAGGTTAACCTTTGTGAACTCTAAATACAAAGCTTTCAGATGAATTTTATATGAAATCTGGTGACAAAGAAAAGCACTATTCAGCAAGGGCTGATTAATTGAGTTACACTTCATTGTAAACCCCTGACAATGATGGAAAATAAATTTAGCAATGTGCTTTGTAGCCATACATGTTGACAGGATCTCACTAAAAAGCAAGAATCAGACCACATAAGGGCCTTGTTGAATGCCTCTGAAGATAGTCTGGTGAGTGAAATGTAAAGCCAGGATTTACAAATATTACATAAGTGAACACTGTTACTGCACTCAGGCTGAAAAATCCTGTTCAAATCCAATAAGTGGTTTAAGATGTGTAAATAGAGGTTTCTGCAGGGAGTCAGGCATTAGAAGCCACCTGGAGCATGTGGTAAAGATTGTATCCATCAATACAGCAGCTGGGCTGAAATTATAAAGAGAGCTGCTTTCCATCATGCTTGTTTTAATGCATACATTTCTCCTGTCACTAGCACCCCAGGAAAACTACTAACTACAAAAATGAATGGTACCCATTACCTGATATTCATACTTGTGACAACAGAGACAACAATCACAACACAACAGTAAGCAAAAAAACTGATATCCAAATTATTTTTAAGTTGTTGCAGTGGATAGATCTTGAGAACCAGTTGGTAATATTTTAATAACACTGTAGGTTAGAGGAATGAAGCAGGCATCTGGCATTCAATCCAAAGTTTCCTTCTGCTCAACACATTCCATCGAATCATGCACCAAAGCAGTTTAAACAAATCAAGATTAGTAAAAAAATGTTCCAAGAAGGGGAATCCTATGTAAGGTTCAGTTGTTTGCCAGCACCAGGGAAAATCTGACGTTGCTTTTCATTGTGATTATCTAAAAACAGCACTGATTTACTATGAGTGTGTTCCCAATGCATAAAGAGCACTTTTTAACCCTACATTAGTGTTGGACTGTCTGAAGGGGCAAAGTAGGCAGCTGCTTGCCTGAGGTAGTAGCTCAGGGCATCAAAAACTCCTCTGCAGTTTCCCTCCCAAACTGGCAAGAGTCACTGGTGAGAGAAACATGGTCTTTGAATTACAAAAAGCTACAATGAAAGCAATGTGCAAGTGTCACTCCAAGACAGGCAAGGAAACTGTTAAATTGCTCACTGTAAAGTCAATGTTAAAAAATAATAAAAAACAGGCAAGCCATATTGCATGTGTAGGGACAGACTGTGCCACTAAGCCACAGGCCCAAGCCGTGGGTGGTGTGGATAGCATTGTTCCCCAGCAATTAAAATGAACATGCTTGCCACACAAAACTGCAATGTGTTCCCTCCTCTGTGAGTTGTGCCCTCCTTCTGCCCTCCTTCTGCTCCCTGACACAACCAGCCACAGTAGTGAGCCGAAACTCCCTTGTGTTCCAGGGAATTTGGGGGACTGCAAGCCTCACTGTCATCTCATTGCAAATTAGGAGGTAAACAAAAATTAGGTGTTCCCTGAATGATTTCTGTCCTTCTTCCTGTGCACCAGTTCAAGCATCAGAACTGCCAGTCCTGTATTTAGGTTATTATCTTATTCCCTGTGGATTTTGAAGAAATACATTAATACTGATTCTGGGCATACAGCAAGAAGCAGGTTTGCAGCTGGATGGATGAGATGTAGGTTGTGTAGTTGTTCCTGTGCAGACCTGATACATAGGGTCAGGCAACTGGACATCAATCCTTCATCCCATATCTCACAGGTAAGCAGCAGCCACCAAAGGAGAGAGAACCACATAGATTCCTTACCTTTTTTCTTGCCTTACTTCTGGATAATTTTGTTTATTTTTAATTGTAGATGAAGGGAACAGCAAGTTTGTTTTTAAACTTTACCAGAGTGTAGCTTTTCCATCAGTTAAAACTTCATTGCATATGAGGAGACTTGATAACAGCCCAAATTCTTTCACTGTTTACTTTCTGTGCAGCTTGTTTTCTCAGTAGCCAGCTTGATTTAAATGTATTAATGAGGGTGCCACAACCTTGCTCTGAATGATTAGTGGGCCAAATCAGTTGAGATGTTTTAGGTGTTCTCCAACATACCTGAACGAACATCAGAGATAAGGATCACAGGCACTAAGTTGCTACATGAATAATCTCCAGCCCCAACCTGCATGTGTGCACAGATACACTGATTAACCTCCCTTTGGCTCCCTCCTGTTGTTTGATGGCTCTCACTCACCCCAACCGCAATGATAAAGCTTTCCATCCCCATGTTATTTTCTATAACTTCTTTCTGAAGTATTGATGGAGGAAGGGAGGGAAGAGGGTATTTTTCCCTGTGTCCTTGACTCCAATCTGTAGACCCTTTCACTCAGCAGAACTCTGTCCTTCTTTCTGCTGCCATGGTGATCCAATGAGTTTGAGATTATGTTGCTAAATCTGCCTTTCCCAAGAGACAGTGGTTTGATTCTCGGTATTCTTAGACAGGTCAAGAATCACATTAGCTCAGGGCAAAATTGCTCACTGTACAAGGAGGTGAGTTTCAAGATCTTGTGGCAAAGCAGCAAAAAAGACTTGCTCTTGACTCTTGTGATAGATGTCATGATGCTGCCAAATAAAAGCAGTTCTACTGAAAGACAACTCAGAGTGGTATTGCTGCAGCCAGGGACAGACCAGCAGTGGTGCAAACAGTCTGCCCACAGTGGAAGGATACAGCACAATAGCATCAGGCACAATAAAGGCAGAGATGGCAGGTGAATGACATGCTGATTTCGTGTCTTTGAAGCCATTTAATTTGAGACGAATTGTTGTGCGATAGCTGCTCAGTAGCCCAAAGGCAGAAGCACATTTAAGCTTTGCATATCCGTGACTTGTGTTACACAAACAGCAGTATAAAAGGGCACTGTTCTTGGTTTGCATGTGCACACGATTAGGTCCATTCACAAATCCACTTTATCCTGCCCTGTTATTTATGTATACACCAGTCAGCTACACAATGCAGCACATGGCTCTTTCTGAGCAGGCAGTCTGAAAGTCTCAGCCTTCCTATTTTGAAACAGAACGGGGTAAAAAGCAGAACTTTTAACCACATGGCAAAGAAGATTCAAAAATAAATGTTCTGTTTTGAAATCTAAATTACTAGAAAACTACCATAAATTGAATC
This sequence comes from Trochalopteron elliotii, assembly GCA_024734555.1. NCBI lineage: Eukaryota > Metazoa > Chordata > Aves > Passeriformes > Leiothrichidae > Trochalopteron > Trochalopteron elliotii. The sequence continues at coordinate 1,643,493 of JANPWX010000022.1, forward strand.
ATTCTTCTAAGAATTATTACAAGGGGCTGTGGTAGTTATGTTATTGTTATGTTTAATACTGGAAATATTCAATGAATATTTTCAAGACAATGACTTATTACTGTTAAGGAAGATATCCTAAGTTGAAGATTCCACAGAACTGACTCTTGTGGACCTTTGTTTCTCACCATTAAAAGTTCAGTAAAAATTGTTTTACCCATATCCATCTTCAAATGCTCTCAATATGAAACTTCATGTTGTGGCTTATTTATGTTTTAACACCTTACAGATCAAGCTTTATCTAAAATTTCAAAGCACTTTACATGCAATAGCAAATGCTACAGTCCAGTGGAATTTATTATCTTGCCAATTTTATGAAGAGTTTTGACTCTGAAATCAAATGATTTCTGAACTGCTTCTCAAATTGAAACTCATTTAGGTGGTTTTATTCATAGTAGTGGTTTTCTACAGTTTTATCAGTATCTTTAAATTCTACCACCAGTCCTGCATAAATCCAAGAAACAATCAGGGTGTGTAAAAAAGTGGTGACCTGATCAGCTGCTCACCTTTACTTATATTGCCATACTTGCATACTTCTATGAAAAGGATATTATGGAGTAGGCTGCATTTCAATTTATAGTAATAGTTAGTCTACCATATCGGGATGCATGCAAGCTTTTTCTTCTGTGACCATGAACTTTAACTTCTTCTATATGAGTGCAGAATACTGCAAGGAATTTCATTTCTTAATATTTGTGTTGTGCCCTGACTCGTTCCACATGACTTCTTTCTTCATGTGTTATTTTTAGCTGCCAGCCTTGTAAATGTAGACTTACCAGTAAGTAGAGTTCAAGTTCACTCTCAAAAAAGCAAGGCTTTTAAAAAATAAATATGTTGTCTAAATAGGAATTTCAGGAAAAAAAACATTCTCAGATGAAGCAATGTCAGAGGTTTTGATTCCTGTGATTTAGAAAAACATGATAAGGAAAGAAATTGGTGTAATTCTTTTCATGGAAGTTTGCAATTTTGTTAAAACAGTTAAAGTCATTAATTTGTGAGTCATTCAGAGTTGCAAACCAGATTTACCTATATATGAGAATACATACCTGAACTCTCAAAGGTAATGGTGCTGTGGGTTGTTTGTCTTGGAAAGACATTTTTTGGTCATAGTTTTTACTATGTACATATGTTTTTACAGGAAATTTTGTCTGTTTCTGCTATTCTCAAGGAAAGCTAACAGAGAAAAACTGACACTGCTGTCTAGCTCTGGGAAAGTTATTAAAGGATTAGATTCCCTTGTCTAGGAGCATGAACCAGCTTTCACATGGACTGTGGTGGTGTGTCCTGCTGTAGAGGGAACATCATGAGTCCATTCTCCTGTAAATCTGCTGCCCAGCATTAACTGCGGTTGATATCCACTGTGACACAGCTAGACAAGGTGAAAACCACAAATGCGTTTCACAGTGGAAAAGACAGTTCAGAGATCCATAAAAAGTTCTTGATGGCTCCAGCTTACACACAGGGAGGACCCCAAGCAACCAAGTCCAGATTAGATTCACAGTCCCAAAATCCAGAAAACTTGCCAAAGAGAAGGGAGGTGTTGTGTGTAAAATATTAAAATGTAATGTTTAGACTAAACCTGGAGATTTGAGGCTGGAATATATACATAAAAGTCAGCTTGCATCATACAAATTATGGTCATTTTACATACCAAACTAGGTGGGGAAAAGATTATCTGAAAGATTATTTTCCATCATGTGAATAGCCTTTTGGCTGAATAATGAATGCAACAAGCCATTTCCTTCTCTCGTCCACTTTCTTTCCTCACTCACCTAAGTGCCTAAATTAGGTTACATGTGAGCAATTGATGGATGGCTTGGAATCTTGACCAGAAATAAATATTTTCTATGCCTGCTTGTCATCTTTTCCCTGTGTCTCCACTTTAGGAAGCTGTTTGGGGAGGAGGGAACAAAAAAAAATACTTCCTCAACCTGTAGACTTTGCTCTTAGAAAAGCCCTCTTTTCCTGCTTTGCTGCAATGAGATTGATCTGAATTTTTATTGTTCTCTGATAAAAAGTTGAAGATAGATAAACATAGCCTTCTCTATCATGAGGGAATTTGTATAAAATTTTCTGTGCCTGGATCAGTTCCAAAGCTGCCATCTCTGGATTAATGGTTCTACCTGAGCTGAAACAGTGCCTGTAGTGTCAGTAACACAGGAGCTGGACCAATATGAACTGTGGCATCAATAGTCCACCATCACCACATTTGCAAGTAGCACTAGACACTTTAATACCTGTGCCTTTGCCTTGTGATGAAAATGCTCTTCAAAAATGTGAATCATCACCTTGATGTGCATTTTAAATCAGGAGACATTTTTTAACCAGTTATGATTCTACTCAGAAAGAAAAAGATTGTGAGTCTTTTTACTAACACCTGGATTTTTTTTCAGTTTTTGTTTTCAAATAATTTCAGTGTGAGTACAGCCAATGTGGATATGTGCCTTCTAAAATCTGTAGTATATAACAGGATGGATAATTTTATGTGTTAGGGATTCTGTTTGTTGGGGGAGGTTTGCCAGCCAAGCATGTTAACTTCCACTGAAAAGCTCACATTCAGTTTAGACACTGGTGATGAAAGTCACCAGATGTATTTGAACTGTGCTTAGATTGATGGAATTCTGATTTTTCAAAATTCATATTTTTCTTACTCTATGTTGCCCTGCCAGAAAGAGTCACCAAGAGTGGACTTTGCATGAGAATTACTCTGACATTAAAAGGTCCATTTGTTGGATCATGCTTTGTCTATTGCAGGATTTTACACAAGTTTTTTTATGTTGAACTCACTAGAAATGTAATTTTGCATGCTTTCATACATATGTTTTAACTAAACAAACATCCTCTCTCTACCTCTAAGCTCAAAATATTTCTAAGGTATTGGTTTGCTTTGTAAGTGCAAACCTTCCCTTCTGCCTGGACTCTCTAGTCACTCATAAATAATACAGACCATAGTACATTCTGATTTTTCCAACAATATCTCCTTTTTGAATTTATCCATTTTTATTTTTAGCATTCATAGTGAATTGAAAAAAATTGAAGTTAAAATAAAGATGTCCTTTTGTGAGGAAGACAACTTTTTGGAAAAAAGTGCAACTAGGACTGACTAAATTCAATTAAAATTGTGTACCTGATCCATAAGTTTGGTTCTATATTAAAGTGACAGCTTAATTGGTGGTTGTGGCTGGATCTAATTAAATCTAATAAGGACAATGAGCCTTTTTAGGTTGGCATGTGGATACCAACAAGTTACATGTGCACACTACTGTGTCATGTATTAGATATCTTGAAGCAGAGCAAATATGTCTTTAGTGTGCATCTGCTGCCCAGGTAGGAAAACAATGTCCTAAAACATTACAAATGTCAAGGAAAAATTAACCTCTTTTTCATATTAGTAAATTATTTTTATTAGCATAAATATCAGCTTCAATTTTCAAATAGGGCTTTGCCAATTTTATGTATTTTGAATAAAAACTAGTCCAAGCAGATGAGGACAATGCACTTAGAATTCTTTTTTTAAAACAACATTGTTCTCCTGTTGAGGAAGATTCTGTCAGTGTTGCTCCCTGAAAAAGTACATTTTCTGTCTGTAGCACTGAATTCATTGAGGTTATCCCTGTATTTACATTGGTTTTCCCTTTGCTCATTTGTCTGGGAAAGATGTAGACCTCCTTCAGTGATGATAAGTACTGCAAAGTGCTTATTGTTGTCTACTGCTGAATTTGCTTCTTCTTCCATCTAATCCGATCCTTTTGTTTACTCAGGTATTCGCAGGGCAAAAATGCCTCAATGAGACCAAAGCCAGCTGAAAAAATATAAGGGATATGGTCCAAGAATGTGATACCAGTATGCTAAAGAAGCAAACTGAGAATCAGAGAAAAGCTTTATAACTTAAAATTAGCCCAAAGCAACAGTGGTATGCCAACTATTATGCAGCATTTAGGTGGTAAATCCTTGCCATCCTTGTTTTCTGCTGTTTGGTACTTATTATCTGTAATAGTGTAATTTACCTCCTTCCCTGGGAAGAAAAGGAATAAATGAAATGAATGTATATGCACATTTTTATGTATATGCACATATATATCAATTCACTAATATCTACATACCTATGGAAGGAAGCAGATTCTGTTCTCACCTCTACAACATATACCCAAGTGCTTCTGAAAAAGATACACTAAGCAGAGCTTCTGCACTAATTTGCATTTTAAGGGGTCTGGCCTGAGACAAATTTTCCATGTGTGCTCAAAACTCATCACTCCAACTGACACCAACAACAGTTTTGTTTTGAATGTACAAAGAGCAAGATAATGGCAACTAATCAAAAAAAGTGGTCTCACAGGTCTTAGGTTGGGAACCCTGCTTCAGTAGACACTTTAGGATTACTATCCATGCTTCATGTCCCCAGCTGAAACATAAAGAGTAGCCACTCCATCACTTCACAAGGCTGTTATGAAGATAAGTGTGATTAAACAAGATTTGAATAACATTGTGACGAGCACTGGAGAAACATTAATCATTCTGATTTTCGAAGGTTGTTCGAATAGTATGCGTCAGGGGGCTGCAAATGGGACAGGAGGAAGAAGGATGGCTAGTTGTTCATTAACTGAGGAAGCATGATCTACTTCGTGTCCTAAGTGAAATCAGGATGCCATGCAAAAATGGTTTTTGATGAGGTTATCAGAGACTGCATTACTAAGCTCATAGAAAATGTATTTTCTAACTTTGAAGTGCTTGACTTTCTAAGCAATATTGTGATATTCAACTTGTTTTTAAAATATTGTGCTTGCATTAGAAACAGACAATTAAATTGCATTTTCACTTTTTCAAATTTGTGATTTGCATAAGTCATCAAACATTATTGTAAGTATCTTGCTCCCTACACTTCACAGTTTTGCTCAGTGTCTGCTAAGATACCCCAGCCAAGCATTTCTTGCCTCATGTATTAGCAGAGGTTATCACCAAGGCAATTTTTTTCAATCTGTTCTTGAAATTTACTCCCTTTTGAAGATGAAAGAAAGGCTGGTTTCCCAAAATTTGTGTTTCCTCCCTAAGCATCAGCAAGGTTATTGATAGGAACTCAGTCTCCCTGCAAATCTTTCCTTATGGGCCTAGGCCAGCATCACTATGGCACTGCCTCTCCTCTCCCATTACCTTTCTTGATGCCCCTGCTGCACCCTGGCTGCTCTAGTGAGTGGGTCCACATCTTTCATAGTGGCATATAGATGGCACACCCTCTCTTTTATAGTTTATGGAGGCTTCAAGAAATTAATAGTATGGCCTGATGAAACTGCTTTGCTTTCTTTCTTTCTGACCCAATCTGGGCTCAAATAAAAAGCCACCTAGCTTATAAATTAAAGCATACGGAGAGAAAATGGCTTCTCTCGGCAGAACATTTCATGCAAATGAGCTAAGGAAAACAAGAGCCTTACCACTTTATCATTAGATGGAAACTCATGCAATGTGACTACAGCCCTCTTCCAGCCTTGGATGTTTTCCCTGACCCTGTTTTATCAGTTCTGTACTTGGAATTCTGACGGACAGCAACTAGTACATGCTGCAGCCTACAGTTCTGTGAGCGTGTTTAGTAATGAGCACATCACCACAGGAGAAAATTGGGCCTCCAGAAACCATAGTCTGGAGGCAAAGAGATTTCCCTTTCATTAAACTAACAGCAGAAGCTCTGCTGAGCATTTCCCTGCAAGCTGTCACTCTTGGATGTTTCTGTAGACTTTCCAAACTGCTAAGTTGCAGTAAATAGCAAATAAAACAATTTGGCCCAGTCATCATTTGGATCTATGAAGTTTTTACATCTCAGAAAGCTCCTAACAATCAGACAAACTCAACAGATTTTTAAGGAAGTGTAATCAAAAGGCTAGAGGATGTGTTAGAAGTATGAGCTCTGCCTGACTTTGCTAGTGCAGATGAAGCCAACTGACAGTGCATTATAAAGAATATATGTCTCTGTAGCAATGCCTTTCATGGAAGAGCACTTGATACTTTCTGATGATGAGCAAAGGGATTGAACAGTGTGGTTTTAGTACCGCAGTCATGCACTCCCAGCTATGTGAACTGAACTCAGAGATGTAAGAGGCAGATGAAATTTTTGACTGATATTTGATAGTTGCTGCTACCAAAAGATCAGTAATTTTTGGACCTTTGTAGCTAATTTTGTTGGTTTTTTTTTTTCCTGTAACAGGACACTCATTAGAACAGGTGAATCATTTGATAATAAGTTGTGTTCTCCAGAGATAAGCATTTGTCACTGCGTATTTGTATTTTTCACATTTCATTTTCGTTAAGCATGATATAAAACAGTATCTCTGGACTTCTACTTTACAGGATGGGTTTATTCTAGGGATGATTTTACATGAGTCAATGCTGATCCTGTAGAGCATGTTTTAGAGCTGTTCTGTTGGACTTACCATCAGAGAAGACACAGTTGCTGTACAGCAAGGGTGCCTTTGCTGTGTTGCATGTATAGTTCCAAAATCACAGCTTGCTCTTTGGATCATCCAGAAAGACAGAGGGAGAGAAACTGCTGGGTATATAGACTGTGATTGCTTATTTTAACTCAATATAAAACATAAGAATACAAGACTTCTGACAGCTTTAAAGCTCAGCAATCTCCAATATGTTGATTCTGCTATTCTATACATTTAATTTTCTTTTTAAAATGTATCATATTTCACCAAGCAGTGATTTGCTTTTCAAATTATCGTTGCCTAGCTAAGACTTGTGTACCAGGTGCCATGTAAAAGCATGTTAAAAGTAGATAAAAGCAATTTATCCTGCCCTCTAATTAGAGATGTCTTGTCTTTACCACTGACAATAGCAGCATGCAGCTGTGGCAGAGGAGAGATAATAGCACCAGAGCAGAGAGAAATTAAAGATAGGTTATCATATGCTGGCTGATGTAGAGTGTCATCTCTCCATTGCATTGCTAAGATGGTCCTTAGGAAGAATACTAACTTAACTCTTGGCCTGACTCAAGCAGATTTATTTTAGTTATTAAATCCAAGGTAAGATTTTATTATAATGAGGCAAAGGGGGCAGAATAATAATGTCTCCATTAAATACACAGAAAGAGAATGTGACTCACTGTGATTACTGTATCAATAAATACATGCACACCACATCCCAGTATGTGCTGGATCTTTATGAGGGTGGGACTAAGATTCATTTTGCCCTGCATAGAGCTCCTCTTCAGATGAAGTGAATGAGTGCCGGGGGTGTCATATAGTGGGATGGATGGTGGCATGTCTGCTGGATGATATAAAGAGTACCTTTTAGTTCAGCAAGAGGTTCAAAATGAATGGGGAAAAGGTGCCACAAGCCTGTGCAGATATTCTCATTTTTACATCCCCATGACTCAATATGCTATGTACAGGGAGTCTGCACTGGAGAAATGATGTGGAGAAAGAATTCTCCATCAGGATTAGGACTGAGCAATGTCTCAAGAACTGCAAAGGGGCTTGATATGAGGGACCCAGCAGGGAGAAACTCAGGGAGAGTGGAGCTTGAAGAGAGGATCTTTTTTGGTTTTAGAAAGCAAATTTCCTCATATTGTTACAATAATACTGGGGTAACACCCATAAGTCCTTACCACAAAAGTGTAGTCTCCAAATTATGGAGGAGTTAAAGAACTTGTTCTTTGCCTCCATCAAGATTCTAACAGGGTAGTCATCATCTCTGCACTTTGTCCAGGTGAGAAAAGATCTAAGACCAAGGCTAAAACTCACTTCTGGAGTAAAGAGTAAAGAGGGAGAGGCTGTGTTCAAGGTTGTGGTGGAGAATTAGATTGTGACTAGGAAATGGGCTAGATCATGCCTCAGTCATCTGTTCTCATGCCAGCACTGACATATGTCTGCACTTCAGACTTAACTCACATCAGATGTCATGGACTGGATGACATGGAACATTGTACTGAGGAAGCATTTCATGTCCTAAGTTCTGATTGCAAGAGGTGGATATTACGCATCTTTCCAATGTTCTAGATATATATTCTAGATATAATAAAACTGAAAGAATGCACTTTACCTCCAGTAAGTTCTCAGACAACACCAAGGTAGGCAGGAGTGTTGATCTGCTGCAGCATAGGAAGGCTCTGCAGAGTGGAGGGCTCTGGACAGATCAATGGGCTAAGGTCAATGGTGTGGTGTGAGGTTCAAAAAGGAGAAGTGCTGAGTCCTGCACTTGGGTCACAACAACCTCTTACAGTGCTACAGGTTTGAAAATGAGAGGACAAAGAGCTGCCTGGCAGAAGAGGACTTGGGGATACTAGTTGGCAGCCAGCTGAACATAAGCCAGCATGTGCCCAGGTGGCCAAGAAGGCCAATGGCATCCTGTCCTGTATCAGCAATAGTGTGGCCAGCAGGACCAGGGCAGTGATTCTCCCCCCAGACTTGGCACTGGTGAGCCCACACCTCGAGTGCTGTGTCCAGTTCTGGGCCCCTCAGTTCAGGAAGGACATTGAGGTGTTGGAGTGTGTCCAAAGAAAGGCAATGGAGCTGGTGAAGGGTCTGGAGCACAAGTCCTGTGAGGAGCAGCTGAGGGAGGTGGGGTTGTTTAGCTGGAGGAAAGGAGGCTCAGGGTGACCCTATCACCCTCTTCAATTACCTGAAAGGAGGTTGTAGCCAGGCATGGACCAGCCTTTTCTCCCAGGTAAAAAGCAATAGGATGAGATCAAATGACCTCAAGTTGCACGAGGGGATGCTTAGATCAGGAAAAACTTCTTCACTGAAAGGGTGGCTGGATATTGAAACAGGCTGTCCAGGAGTGGATTCACCATCCCTGGAAGTGTTCAAAAGGTATGTGGATTTGGCACTTGAGGACATGCTTTAGTGGTGAACACAGAGGTGTTTGGTTAACAGCTGGATTTGATGATATCAGAGGTCTTTTCCAGCCCTAATGAGTCTACAATAATATATCAAGCCACAAAAAGAAAATCAATTTTAGTGTACAGAATTCACAATCAAGAACAACTTCTACAAATCTAAATACACTTCCAGAATAAGTAAGGCTTGCATTGACCTCAAATAAGTTTGGAAAAAAGTGTTTGTTTAGAACACAACATGCATAAAATAATGGATTTTTGCTCTATTGCTCTTGCAGTGTGATGCCTGAGAGCAGTGCTTATAACTCACCTCATGTCATGGTATTGCATGTACTCTGCACAGAAATTTTTTTTCCACTCTGACCTGTCTAGCTTTTGATTAAAGTGAAAAGAAATCAAGATATACCCCTCTACTTCTTTTGCTATATCAAATACAGACATAGATTAAGCTTTGTTGACTTGCTTAGTTGTTTTAACGTGTTAGTAATGCCACTTGCAGTACTTGAAATTTTCTCCAAAGATCTAACAAATAATATTTTAGTGCTAGTGGGCAGAGCTGGAGGGAAAATTGCAGCCAAAAATCAATTTAAGTGATTTGATATACACTGGTACATTTCTCCAGATCTTTCACCTGACTAGATCCTATCAGGGATTGATAGAAATCAAATTCATTCTATATTAATTAAAATGTTGACATTTCTGGAGAGTGTAAGTAATTCCTTTATAGGGATATTGCCTCTGAAGGGGACTGGAGATAAATTTGGTATACATGCTCTCAACTGTAAAATGCTCTCCTTAGAATATTAAATCTGAGCTCTGTTGTCTGATTTGAGAGAACATGAATTTAAGCACTGAAATCAATGAGTTCATCCATTCCTACATTGATAGTGCAATGCAGAGAATAGGTTCAAAAGTTTTAAAATCGAATTTATATAGTATCTGAAGTGTTGCAAAATTTTATCCCACAATTTAATATTTATATCCTGTGGTTCTGAGCTTTTCAAATCCTTTTCTGACTTTATAAAAATAATTTTACATGATGCCTAGTCAGATTACAATGTGTAGTGCAGAACCATAGCTAGGCTTTCAATTAGTGGCCTCATGCTGCTTCTTGTTCTTACTGGGGAATTGTTTAGTTTCTCCAGGACCACAGAATCTTCTTGGTTTCAATAGCAGTTAGTTCACTTATGCTGGTACATCTGTAATGTTACATTGCTTAATAGACATAGGGTTTTTTAGGCTGCTATTTCCTTTCGTTTGGCTAGTAAATTTGTGTTTGTAAAGGTTTATGATGCTGGCAGCATTGGCAATGAGAGTCTCACATGTCTCTAAGTCACTGACACTGTGAATTGCTGTGACCCTCCAAGATATCATGCTTTCCTTAAGATCTCTGCCTCCTAAAATCTGTTGAGCACATGAGATAACTGCAGTTCATCCTCTCACCCAACCAATTTAATGATTGCTGGTGTGACCATGTTTCCTCTTGCAACCAACATGCCCCTATAATGCAGGTCAGTTGCTGAAGTAGCAGGGGAAGAAGGAAGAAAGGGGATGTGTCCCATGAGCTAAGTGAATGGTTATGCATACAATTACGCATGAAGAGCTGGGAAGCCTCCACGACTCTAACCTGAGAGGACTGAAATCTCAGGAAGTGGATGGAGAGTGGATGAGTGAGCTCACAGGGCAGTGGGGGACAGCGACCAGAGGTAAGGAGCTTGCATGGGGAGGTCCATCTCTACAGCAAATAAGTCAAGGTGGAGAAGAGAGGAAAACACACCTGTGATGGAGTGGAGGCATGATGGTAAAGCAAAGGCAAAAATTGAGAGACAGGGAAAAAAGGGAGAAAAGTATTCAGTCAACTCAGTAGCTGAGAAAGGGAAAGGAAACTAAGTCTGTATTCTTAGGCCGGGACAAATGAACCTTGGTACACAACAAGGACAGCGATAATTTTCTGCCACCTCAACAATTTTTTAAAACATAGTGTTACTCAAATGTGAACTGGCTTCCAAAGATGTCAGCAGATGTTTGACTGAGGCTGTATCCACCTTCTGTTCACTTCAAACTTCCAAAGAAACGTGGCAGGCAACTGCCTACAGTAAATGATTGCTAAAGCAGTAGAACAGCATGACCTTCCTGGCTTCACTCCTAGACCTGCCATGGGTGCTGCCACCAGTAAAGTGCCTGGATGTGTGGGGCCATAATGACTACTGAAGGTGAGGGAATTCTTCTGCTAATATCAGTCCATAGCCCAATCTTTCCCTTGTTCATACTAGTGGCAGTGATGCCTGGAAGGCTGACCTGAAATAGAGACTGGACAGAGCCAGAGAATAAAGCAGGTATTTATTGAAAGCCCTCCAGGATCCACCTTGGGCAGGACAGGAGCCTGACCAAGGCTGCACCCATAGTCCAGTATGAATCACCACACACCAAATAGATGACTGGTCACAAAGTCTTATATTTTTATCAGTTTTGGTCCATTTGCATATTGGGGTTTAATTGTCCAATTACAGCTTCAGGTTGTGAGGTCTCATCCTTCTTGTTCCTCCCTTCAGTCCACTGTTTTTTATGCTTTTGGGCCTGAAAGCTGTCCTTGGTTCTCAGCAGAAAAAGGATTTGTTTTTTCTACCTACTCTGTGAAGAGAGCTTACTGGCACTTAATATGAGGCTCAGAACTACATCCCTAGGCAACATAGAATCTGCAAATATGAAGGTAAAACTTAAGGCATCAGCAGGAATGGGAAATTTTCTTCCACAATGGCCTCACTCAGCTGCTTCCAATCCTAGCATCCTTGATTAGTGCAGATCCTTGAAAAGCCCCATCTGAAGTGCAAAACCAAATTTTCATACATTCTGAGAAGACGTAATCCAGTTTCTGCCCTCTTCCGTGCTTCTTATATTGACTATGGGAAAATGCTACTCAGTCTGGGAGAGGAACTTTCTGTGAGCAGAGAAGCTGCCTTTGTGATTATTTCATGTCGTTGAAGTGACATAGACGGAAGGAGCTGAGCTAGTTCAAAGGGGCTATCATCAACAGGGTCCATGGTTTTGTAATTGCCAGCAATTTCTTTTCTGCTGTCTAGAAGTCAAAAGCAGATAATTTTGGATGTGAGAGAAGATGACACTGCCAGTATCATGTATATATTTATACTTTTAATGTATATATTGGGTCTGGCAATGAGGAGTACAAACTGGTGACTCCAGCTCCAGCTTTGGTTTGTGTTGAGAGTTTGCATTCGTCTTTGAAGTCTGGTCTTTTAGAATGGAGTGTGTGCCAACTGAAGCACCTTTGTGGGGCTAATTTGGAATAAAAATAGAGTAACAGCTGACCAGAAATACATGGATCTGGTTGGCTTCATGAACAAGCAGCTAGCTTGTACTTACAATTCCATCAGCTGCACACTTGTCAGGTGTACGGCTCCATTTTCTGTAAGCGGGAGGCATGACTTTCCAAACAGGATGCTTAATACTGCGGATTAAAATTAATGAGAAAATAAGGTAGCAACTAATTTTCTGCAATTGAAGGCTTTGAGGATAAAACAATTCCTATTATAAAATATTTTAGACTTTTGCACAGAAGTGTAAATTTTACAGAGCAAAGATATATATATATATATATATATATATATATACACATATATATGTAATTGGTGAAGCGCAGTATTTCTGTACACAGAATATTTTATTGAGCTCTCTAATGGACTAGGTAAATGGACTGCCCCATAAAAAGTTTACCAAGGCAATAAAAAGATCAAAGACATTTTTCACATTGCATCTCCAAACATCTAAACCACTGAAGTTTAAGAGTTGTAATGTGACCTTCCAGCCTTGGAAAACTTGTTACAATGACTAATTGTCCTGCTTTGCACTTTCAAAAGGTGATGACTGTATATAGAAGTTGAGATCTAAAGGAGAATAGGAGTGAAGTGTATGTATGAGAGAGAGGCAGAAAACCAATTCTGTAAACAGCCAAAGGCAGAAAGTTATAGTCACAGGTTATAATTAAGGTCTAATGAAAGAAAAATAGGCATGACATAAACAAAGGGCAGAAGACTTGATTATAACAGGAGGGTGGAAAACATAACAATGAAAGGCAATGTCCTAATACAAATAGAATAGAGAACAAATAGAACAAGAAGTGGAATCTCGTGAAGAAAGGCAAATACGTGTGCAACTCATTTACATTGCAGGAACTGAAATCAGAAATCACATATATATTTTTCTTGTTGATGATGAAGATTTCATCATCTAGGAGATAAACAAATGTGCCAATTGCTAGCAAATAGAGTTTATATCATGTAGATCAAAGCAACATTTTGTCCTCCCCAGTACTGTTATGTGTTCATGTAAAGTGAGTCTGTGAGCTGGCATTACATGCAGTGAAAGCTCAGCCTGAGCAACTGTACAGAGGGACAGAGCTTTGGGCTGGGACAGCTCACACAGACAGCATCTCTCCTCTGCCATGCCTCAGGAGGGAAGCCACCAACATCAGGATGCTCCATCACCAGTCCACCTGCCTGGTCCACAGCATGTTCATGCATAGGGCACTGACACAGGCTTGGGGCTCCTCAGAAGCAGCCCATGAGAGAAAAAGCTGATGGGCTTGGGCTCACTGGCAGAAAGGAGCAGATCACTGCACAACACCAGGTGATGACACTGCAGTGGGAGCCCTGAGCACAGAGGGGCTCATAGGATACTTCTTGTCAGATTCTGCTTTTCCCCCACAGCAAACAGCCAAGCTGCAGCATGGGCATAGAATGTTAAAGCTGCTCCCAGACAGCATAGGAAAAGTGAAACCATTTTTCTTGAGATTCCCAGGGAGAGAATGGCACCGCCCAAAATTTGGTCGACAGTTCCCAGAGCTCTTAAATGCTGAGCATCTTCTGCAATGCTCTGTACATCCTCTGCAAGCTCTGAGCCTCCTCAACTTCCCAGGGTTTCAGTGAGAGCCAAGAATACCCAATACCCCTTCACACAAAGCACTCTGAAAAGTCAGGTTCCTGGATGAAGTGCCTGCCTCTTGGGCAGTTGTAGGTGTTCCTTCTGTCTGCTCAAGCGTGCTTATGTGTTCAACAAATCATACATAATAATGTCAAATTATTAATAACTTGTGAAATTTCTGGAGTGCTTTGGGAATATTTTCCTAATGTTTTATGCAAACTACTTTGCTTGTTTCTTTGAGAGCCTTTATTTGCTTATTGAGTCACTGCTAATTTCTAGGACAAAATGAGCCTATTTAACATAAAAAAAATCTATTAGTCCATGCAGTAGAAGTTGTAATTTTTTTTCAAAAAATTGAGAGTATTTCTTTGTACTGGAGAAAAGACCACACAGGCTTTAACCAAGTGAAAACAGCTGTGTACAATCTCTGGTACTTGCTTTGCAGGATCACATCTGTGTGGTCAGCATGTGCTGCAATACTGTGAGCAGACTATTTATAGATCAGCTGTTTAGATGTGGTGATCTGTCTGAAAATGTCAGTAGCTGTTCTGTTTGTTCACTTGATTTTCATATTATATTTGGTCTGATTGTTAAAAAGAGTTTGAAATGCAGATATGGCTTTGTTTATTCTTTGTCTCTCAGTGTTCATTAAATATTCAGCCAGAGTATTTTCTGAATATCCAGTTCTACTCTGGGAATGACATGAAAGATGCACACTCTGCTTTGCTTGTGGAATTCAGTATATAGAACGTCTTTATAATGCCTGTTTCCTACTTTGTTTCTATGTAGCCTGTGTCAGGCTTTTTGTATTGTGCAGGGGCTGTGCTCCTGCAGAGGATAATGCTTAGCATGTGTATCCAAGGTGAGTTTCCATTGTAGTCTATCAGATTGCATCAGACTTTCAAACAAATTCAGTCCTGGGACTGAGTATTTCCAGAGCTTTGGCTGCCTCCTCCTATCTAATGAGAATACCTCATGTATTTTATTAGATAACTGCCTTGAGAAATACATAATTTTGCAGGATCTCATTCTTTAATAGGCATTATACTGCTGAGGTTGTGCTATAAAAAACTTTTAAATGGATAATGGATAGCAAAGGTTTGCAAAATTGCCCCTGAAAAAGCATTATTTTCTCAGGTCAATTCAGTGAGGAAATACTGAATGTAAAGACATCTGGTTTACTGTCTTCATATTTACAAAGACATGAAAAGGCCAAGTAGAAGAGTTGCACCATTGCTACAGTTTGCAAATGGCTGTGGACACACTGTTGTTTCCCACACTGGGGTTAGAAGGCAAACACATGGAGGAGTGTCACACAAGAAGGGTGAAGGCACAGGTCAAACACGTGCATAGGAGTGCTGAGAAGTAACTTGAATGTTTCTTCATTAATTGAAAGACCAGTATAACACGAGGATGAAATTATGAAGGTATCCTAGCAACTGTGTTTTCAGAACAGCATGGCCTGTAATATTGCAGTGAATGCCAGCCACATTTTATTAATTCAAGAGGGAGAGAGCAGATAATTTTAATTAATAAAACTTAATGGCAAGCTCCTAATGCAGAAATTTGATAAGCCCCCTATTGTGGGCACCATTGATACAGTTCTGTAGAGCTTTTAGAGTTTCCTAAATCTGAAATTATGAACTAGTCCTAGACATGTTAAGATCATCCTTTTGCTATTCTTATTTTGGAACATAAGCATGGTTGTGGACCAGGACCTCCTGCCCTTGCTATAACAATATGGAAAAAACGAACAAGAGGGGGAAATGTTTTCTGTTCAAGGGGGCTCTGCAGTGACACCTGGGTGTTTCCTCCTGAGCATGGCAGGTGAGGTGCTGGGGCAGGGCACAGGCTGGCCGGGAGCGGGTGGGGTGGAGCTGAGGGATTGAGCTGCTGTGCCAGCAGCACACATGGGTGTTGCACAGTGACAGCCAAGTCTGTTCCTGGGCCAAGCAGCTGTCATTTAAAGAGCAACAAATGGTTTGCTGTAGAGCAGATGGAATAGAGAGTTGACCCTTTAATTTATTTGCATGCATGTGTATATAAGACAAGATTCATACAAAATTCAAAAGTTAAAAAAACCCCAAAGCCTAAAACAAGAAAGGCTTAATTACCCAGGTTATTCCATGTGCACAATGGCAGAAAAAAATAAACTAAGTCTTTCAGCTGGCGTAATTCAGGTTAGTTTTACAAAACTTATGTTGCTACAATGGATTTCTGCCAACTTCTACCAGCTGATGATCTGGCTGATTATGTCTGGTAATTTGTTTGTAACGTCCGTAATGCCTTTTTAGACATTTTAGCTCTGGAGATGATTTGTTGGATTCCACATGCTCTGGGATGATTACAAATTTTTATGTTCTGAGTGAGCCAGGTCAAACCACTGCTGCTGTCTTTCCGTGTCAGTGTGTTCCATCAAGACGTTTCAGTTCAGCCAGGGTGTACAGGCATGCAAGTGCCAGCCAAACCTGGAGCAGGCACATCCCTCAGGTTCTCTGGAAAACATCTTCCTGAGATGAAACCCAGCATCGTGTTCTGGTGTGAGTCCCTTAGATCTGTTTATCAGCACAGACAAGAGGACAGTTCTTGTGGGAGAGCAGGAGTGGAGGGCTCCCAGACCCACGCCAAGACCACATCTTTTCCACAAATTGTCCTGCACCCTTGCTTACTTAAAAACAGGACAAATTTGGCATCACTCTGTGGACCAGATCATCAGATCACTGGCTGGATGTGAACTATTGTTCAGGAATTGCTGTTGTAAACTTATTTATGAACCAATGGAAAGTTGGGGAATTGCCTGCAGGGCTTGTTTTTTTTCACTGGACTCTCTGAATTGACATGTTTTGTAAATACTTAGCAAAGATCATTTAACTGAGGGAGGTATAAATGGGACTGTGTTTGAAACTGCTTTGTGAATGAGGCAGATATATGGAGATATCCCCTATAATTGTGCTAAGGTTCCACATGGATCATATGCACATCTCTGAGAGCCTGTAGAAAGCATCACAACACACACAAGGAACCTTCCAGTGGTCAGAAATACATGTCTCAGTCTATGCACAGCTATCATGATATTGCCACTGTCACAGGCTAGCCAATTCAAGAGGTTTTGGATGGGTTTTTTCACAAAACATCCATGATAGCTGTTTCAGTATGCTGCATGAACACTGGAGGCAGCTTTCTCACATAGCAGAAGAATTCACTTCTTGTTTTGCTTTCCACAAATATCTTCTTAACATACAACATAATTCACATAGAAATGCACAAAAGGGAGGATTTGAACTCAAAGGTGAGGTTCTGCCCCATGCAGTAGGTGAGATGGGATTTCATAAAGGTATGAAACTCTTACAATGCAAGGATACAATGCAAGGCATGGAGCTCCTACTTTTTTATTGTGTACGGCAAGGGCTGTTGGTCGGATCAGGCTCCACATGGTATCCCATGAAACTGAACATTCTCCAGTTGGTGTTGGGCATTCTGGTTAATTAAAGAAGCCAAAGCAACATTTCCTTGAGTTAAAATAAATATTGTGTGTATGGAAATTACTCATTCTCAATGTAGAATGGCCAACTATGAAAATTTTCACAAACAAGATAGGCAAACACAGCAATTTGAAAATCTTGTAAGCTAAGTCATGGAAAATCTTCTACACTTAACAATTTGCCTTTACATCATTTTAATTTGATGTAACCTACTTTCCTGATATTTTTTTTCTATTCCTTGCTATAATGAAAAATTAACTATCATATGCATGTTAGGAGCTGAAACATATTTTTGAGAAGTCTTCTTTATTGTTGTATTTCTGTGCATTTTGGGACACAACTTTTGTTTTAGATGAACCCTATTATGCCTTAGAATATTTACCTCATAAAACATTTTGTCCAACTCTTTTTCTTACCTTCTATCACTTCTGTAGGAAAACGGCAGAGTATAACTCTATTTTCTGCACCCTTTTGAGCTTGATGGAATCCAGTCTGCAGTGCTCAGATCATCGTCCAAGGCAATGGCTGAGCCATTGCAGAGGATGGCTGAGAATTTGTGGAGGATTAATGTCTTCCAGGGGATGGAATAGGGCCAGGGCTTACCCTGGAAAATAAGACCCATCAGAATAACTTCATATCCTAGGAAAAGTGCTCTAGACTACATAAAATAAAATGCAAGGGTTAATTTGGTACATTTTTCATTTTTAAAGGCTGGAGTAATTTTATTTGAATCAATTCTCTTGAAGTATATTAGATATTAATTTTTTTTTTTAGATTTGTTTGTATGTGTGTGTGTGTGGTGTTTTATTTCAGGCTTTTGTCACAAGGAAGGAAGGAACAACTTGTCTTTCTTCCTAAAGTAGACTTTTGGAGCCCTTGGTCCCAACTCAGATGCGATTGTTTAAAATTTGATGTTGTTCAGTAATATTGTATTTTATAATACAAAAATATTAATACAAGCAATCTCTTTTCAAACTGCTGTTCCAGTTAAGTAACTCTGCAGTTGATTTTACTGTCAGAAAGTTTGCAGCCCTAATTTTGTAGATAAACTCTGAGCTCTCCTTCTTCCCCTAGCATTTATGACACCTTGTTTTGTTAAAGAATACAACTTATTATTTATTATGTACAAACAATGCTGTGGCGGTGTACATTTTGGGTTTTCCAATAATTCTGTATGTTTTTGTTATTTGTTTACAATGGTTTGTTCTGACCACCCCATCCCTAAACCCGGGTGGTCTTTCCCTGGTAATGGACCTTGTCAATCACCTTGAAAGACTAGGAAGCTTCTGGTGAAGATGCCCAGTGAATCGGCAGAGCCCTCAGGTTCCCACCTTTCTTCATTGTATCCCTGTTCTGGGTCATACCCCTCCCCCCTGGATTGCTTCTGGGTTCCCCCTGCTCAGTGTACGCCCCCAGGGTACTTAAGGTGAAGACAGAAAGCCAGAGCTCACTTTAGCCCATGGGCAGCTCCCTGGGTGACATAAATCCTGGTGAAACCCACATGAAGAGTCCACTCTTTCTTCCACGCCATTGACCACGCTCCAGCCTGAGGTTCAGACCCACCAAACCTTCCTTATATGCTGGTCAGAGAGCAAGCTAGCCGGTAAAGCAGCTCAGGACACCAACACAATGCAATATTTGATTTGGAAATTAATTATAGTAGAAATATGTAACACTTATGCCTAATGCTTACAAGGTTGTGTTCTTTAGCTATTACATTGTTTCCTAAACATAATTGTTAGTGCTAGATCAACCAACCAAATGTTTTGTGAGGCTAAGCGTCCTTATCTTTTAATCTGAAAGATTTTATATCAGTTTTATTTTGTTGATTTGCAAAATGAAAAAAAAAGTTTATTAACACTTGAAAAATGTGAATGGAATAATAACGTTGATCTGTTTACAATATATTTCATCACAAAGTGCTAAACAGAGAAAAAAAATAAGAAGTTAGAGAGAAAGAGTCTACATATTTTAGAGAGTATAGATTATTCCTTCCTGTTTTATCAAATTTGTTTTTTAAATTTCCACATATTTTGGTATTTATTAACATAATATAAATGTCTAACAGGTCTGTTGCCAAAGAACTGTATAGATCTGGGGGTGGAATTCTAGCCAACACCAATTTCTGCTAACATTGTAATCAGTGATGATGCTGTAGTTGCTGAGAGACTCTCTCTCCCTGAAAATCAGTCTGTCCAGAAAAAGAAAATTTCTAAAGATAAGAATAAAAGCAGAGAGATTGAAAGATTTGCTCACAACTATGAAGGCATAAGCTGAGTCAAAATGCAAAAGCTGATCTGTCCCCTGCAATTTGGCACAATGCCCTATGGAACTTCTGTCTTTACAGCTCCTTTGGCACCTAATTAGAGATGGTTGAGAAGCTGATGGGGTTAATTCCTGCCGCAATGCTTTGAATTGAGCAGTTCTCCTTCAGAAGTCTTGCTGAATTTACTGAAGGGCTGAACCATGCCGCCCTTTTCAAGCAAAGCCTTGTGTAAAAACGAGCTTGTGTCTTAGTTAACTATTTCTGCAGTGGTTTCTCACCTCCATCTGTCCCCCCTTTGAAGACAGTTTCAAACAACCGTGTGGACAGAGAGAGACAAGAACCCGGTGAGAGAGCTGCACTCAGAAATGGGCACTTGCCCATAGATAGCAACTATCTTCATTTCCCACTGAAACAGTGGAACATGAAATGAAATTGTGTCACTAGTAAGGAGTGAAGTATTTTGCCCTTGGATGGCTGCAGTCCAAGGTAGATGGCCTTCTCTTGGAATGGGTGGCAGGCCTCCAGCCCCAGGAAGCACGGGGGAACCCCACTGCTGCCTTGAACCATCACCCTGAGAGGCCACATCAGAGCTGATTCTGACTGTCTAATGCTGATAAATGTCCCCGTGAAACAGACATTATTGGTGATAAAGTTATCAAAAACCAAGACAAAATGCCAGTATGTTTTCTCTGTTTCCCAAATCTCCCATATCTGTCTGGCCTAGGTTTTATGCTTATTTCTTCTGAAGAGGCACCTGGCTTGTTTGGACACTGGAACTGTAATAATTATGATGTGAAGCCTTGACATCCCCGTGTAACTCAGCTGCTGTTGGATATCTCCTTGCAAATTGTCCAGATCATGAGACCTTGAAATTAATTTATATTTTGAGCTGTAACTGCTGTGTAACATGATACACTTCAGCTGGCAGATGAAGTAGATGCTGGTGTGCCTCTAAGTAGTATCTGAATATGTAGAGAAAGCCCAAGCTGGACTGTCATAATTTCATTGTTCATGAGTCTCTCTGGTCCTTTGCTTTTTAGTGTTGCTTTTAAAAACACAAGCTCTGTATCTCAGAGGTATACTTCTCCCTTCCTTCTTCCATGATCTTCCTATGTGATCTAGGGCATATATCTGAGTGGTTGGGATTACCTTCCCTTTACTTTGTTCTTTACAATTGCAATGTTTTGCAATGTTTTCTGTTGAAAGGAAAGGGGGAAAAAAAGGCACAGCAAAACTGGAAATGTCTGATCAGTTTCCAAAATAATCTGGCAGCTGGTAAGTATTTTTTCCCCATTTTCTATAGACTTTGCTTTAGATGCAGTATTAATAATAAAAATAACAGGGGAAAACCTCTGGAGCTTTTGATTGCATTCATCTTTTTTCAATGCCCACTGGCACTATAAACATATTTTGACTTCTGAGTTGGGAATAAACTTTCTAGGGTATAACATCTTTGCATTCTGTATTTGAATCTACACCATACTAAAAAGCCTTTCAGAAAGCACTAAGACATAAGGTTTTATGGATTGATTGGTCTTTTTTTTCAACTGTGTATGATATTACAAACTCTAGTGTGCTGTCTGAATGCTCGCTTGGAATAAACATTTGAGTAAGTGCCACTTTTTTCCAAAATACTAAGACCATTTGCTCCTAATGCAAAGAATATTTACTAGGATTTCCATTTTGGGCACCCAAATCCCATTAAAAGTAGTTCACCTGAAAACACTTCTGTCATTCTGTCGAAGCTTGTGGCTTGTGACAGAATTGTGATAGACTGAATTCAAAAAATGCAGATTTCTGAAACAATCTTGTAAGAATTCCTGGAACTGCAAGCATGCTTAATACTCATGTTTAACTTTCAACAATATCTTATGTGATGCTAAAACACAGCAGTGGAACCACTTGCTTTAGCCCAAAATACCATCAATGTATTTCTGCTGTCTGTGGATTTTGATGCACATTTAATCTGAAACTTTAGTTTCTGAGTCTGTTGCAGTGCCAAAAGAGGCATTGGGCGAGTTTACTGCACCAAGCAGACCTCCCTTCTGTCCTGCACCAAGTGAAATCTGTGACTTGTCACTTCAGTAAGAAGACTCACACCTGGGACCCTGCGACTGAACCTGTGGAGATCTGAAATATGTCTGAAAATAACAGACTGAAAAGAAATCAAGTCCTAATATGAAGGCCAACCAAGTTTGCTTCTGGAGTGTATTGAAAACAATAGGAAATATTCCTATTTGCTTCAGACTGCTTTTTTCTACAAGGTTTGCAGGTTTTTTCTCTTGATTGTGTTTTAAAACAGTAAGAAACTCAGCGACTAACCCAAGGAAGTGATAATAGATTTTCTTGCATTATAACAGTATGTAGCAAACACTGAAAACCAATTTTATACTTGTACAAAATTTGTTTTTAGAATTTCTTGAGAGAAAATTTAAAAATCAAAATTTCCATTATTTCCATTTTACAAATATTTAAAAGTATTTCCTTTCATCATTTTCAATAGTACTGTTTAAAAGTTGTCCTATTCATATGTTCTGTTCACTATGTATAAATTTTTCCTTCTAATAATTCCTTGACAGGATATATTTACTGTTATTCAATCAACTGTATTCTTACAACAGTGCTGCTGTAAATCACTCTGTACTTGTGACTATTTCCTACAAAATCATCAAATACTTACAGTTCAGAGTTATGACAGTCTTAAGGGATTTGCAACCATCTCAAGACTGCAGAGAACCAAAAGGAGTCAAAGATGACAGTCCTGCTTAGGTGATGAAGCGTAAAGAAGTTTCTCGATGCTGTAGACTTATTAATCACAAACACCACTTCCTAAATCAGATGTATTTTAAGATAAGAAAAAAAAAGCTTCTAACAGTTGCTTTCTTCTCTCATGGTGCCCAGAACAAGCAAGTAGTTATACTTAATAAAAAATAAAGATATTCTGAAGGCTTTTTTGTGTACCGTAGTTGAATTCTAACTCCTGTCCAAAGTAACATGAACAAACAATCTGTAAAGATTGTCATCTGGCAAATACTGTCATTCTCTATCTTCCAATAGAATAAATATATTTAAAGAACATGGACATTAAATGTGTGCTATGTTCCAATTCTATTTAAATAATACATGTACTTTACTTAAATAATATATGTACACACATATTACATTCTTCTCAGCAGCAACAAAAAACCGAAATGAAAATATAAATCTTATTTTTACTTCTACAGAAAATGCTATAATACTAAAATCATATTATAAAGTCTTGCCAGTTAATAAAATTGAACATCTCATTATAATCATAATTTCAAAAAAGTCCAAAATGTTAATTCATACACCTTGTCTTTATCTAGTATCTTTCTTTGCTTGTGCATTTGGTTTCTTTTATTTGTTTTTCATTTACTATCAAGAAGATAAATATCATGACATGGAAAATGTTGATCCAGGCAATCCAGCTGAAAATAATAATAATAAAAAAATTTAAAATGTAATTATGAATAACAAGGTTTACATGAAAATAGATATGTCAAAAATTAGACTGTTAAATTCACAAAGTGGATTGATAAGAAAAATGTGCTAAAATAACAAATACCCATAAAAAATCTAGTCTTCCACAATATTTTGGTATAATACAGTATATACCATGCATACAGGAAAAATTGTACAGGTTTAGCCTAGTTACCAACAGAATGTAAAAGGAAATTGTAAACTGAAATCATTGTCCGACAGGAGGTTTCTAGTGGGTCCCTCTGGGATTTATTCTCTGTCTATATACACTGTCCTTGGGGTGGTAGGGAAAACAGTATAAAATCATTGCAGGTAACATTAGCAAATGATTAAAAAATAAAAGGTAAATAGAAAATAACGACAGGGACTGATAAGATATGCTGGAAAAATGAGCTCATTGTAACATAAGTGAATGTCAGGTCATGCTTACAGGAACAAAGAAACCAATCTTAAAATACGATTTCCTCCTGCAAACTTGTCCTCTAAGACTAGGAAAGATGGAGAGGATATTAGTATAAGCAGCCAGATCTGCATGAATTAACAGCACAATGTAAAGCCACTTTGGGGTATATGAACTTAGAGAAAATATTACCATATTGATGACAATACTGTGATTAATGCTAGATATGTCACTCCAGTATTGTTGACTGTACTTCATAAAGCAAACTAGAAGATGCAGAGAATCAGTGCAAGATTAGTCTGGTAGCTGAAATACTCCTATAGTGCACTGATTCTTAAAAATCCAGAACTCCTTAGCATAGTCAAGACAATTTTAAGGAATAACTTGGTAGCTTAATCTAATGAATGTAAAAAATGGTGCAACTATTGCAATTCTTTGGACAGTAGCTAAGTCAGCAGTACAGCTTTTAAGTAAGAAAACACCTTATAGAATGGGTTTTGTCTTCACATTTTCATTTTACACGCATGTTTTAAAACCAGCTTTATAAAGTGGGCTTCTCAATGTAACTAAAAAAGGGGGAAGGTCTTACTCAAGACCTCACCAAATAGGATTGTTTACCTCCAGCAAGGCTGCCCCTGACTGCAGAATCAATAGCTGTTTCCTTGAGAAAAGAGCTTGGGAACAGGACTGTGCTGATGTACTGATGTGCACTTCTTCCCCCTTCCTGGTCTTGCTGCATTAAAACTTGGCTCCCTAGTTTTACCCTCTTAGTTCCTTGGAGACTACACTGGACTGCTGGGGTCTTCAGAGGGACACCAATTCAAATGCATTCCTTAACATCCTAAAAATGAATTATTTATAAAAGAATGCATTTTGTACATTTTGTTTTAAATTCTGTATTTTAAGTCTTTGTTCTTTGATCTGGTTTTGTTGGTGCTTTTTTTAAATATTCAGTGAGATTGAAAAAAGCCTAATTTATTTTCATGCTGTATGAAACACAGAGTTCCATACCAGGTACGATAAAGTCTTGGGACAGCAGTGATAAGAAAGGAAATTTTTTTGACTGGTAAACTGGGTGACTGTACATGAAGTCATGGAAATAAAATCAAGTAACATATGTATGCATGCACTTAAGTCCCCAAGGTGTTTTCACAACAAGACCATTCTATAAAAGCCTTTTTTAATATTTCTTCATGATTTTGTCTTCAAATGCCATCTGACCTTAATAAAACTGCCCTGGCTGTTTTACAGGGCATAACATACGGCTCCTAGCAGTCTCTTGCAAACAGCAGCATTTTTATAGTGTTCTCTGATAATCTTTCAGAGCTGAGCCCAGTTCCTGATAAATTGGTGTTATTCTCCCAAGTTGATTGTGAGCAGCTATTAAACAGGTAACATGGTATAAAACACGACCAGGAGTTAATGTGTGGAAAATTTTAGACGAAGTGCGAAAATTTATATTTGAGTAGAGAAAAATTATTCTTCACGTGATTTTTTTTTCATAGGAGCCACTAATCCTAAAGAGGATAAAAATGTTGTGTGTATTCTAAATATTCTGCTCTGCTAATACACAGATTTTAGCAAACATTTGCAATAGTGACGTTATACATTCTTTGTCACCAATTAAAAGATGGTTTTGCTCTATTTTTCTCCAGTTCCTGGGCTTTTCTTATTGTTTACTGGTCTCTGTTGTGTGATGGTTCTTTCAGAAGGCATTGTGCTTTACATAATAAAATTCTATATAAAGTTTTATTGTATTGCTGCATCTTTTCCCAAGAAGTTGCATTCAAAATAATATTCAAACCCTACCACCAAATACTGCAGCTTGATAATGTTCAACTGCAAGGATATTGTTTTAGCCCAATATAGATGCTCAAATAAAAATTAGTAATTAGCACAGCCCATGCTGTGCTAAGTCCACAGAACAGACTGTATCTGTGATGTTTTTATTTGTATGCAGCTCAGTATTTTTCTCGTCCATGTCTAAATTCTGCAGTGAAGTAGGGAGGCCATCGTGCAAAAATTTAACTCCAAACTCTTGGTTCTTTCTGCAGACTTTATATTTGTGCTTGTAGAAGGATCTGAAAGGTAGCTGAAAATCTTTCTGCCAAGACGCTGCAGAACCTAACAGTCAGCAGGAGTCAGAAACCTCTGACTTGGTTATACAAAATTCTGCTCACACACTTCACAGATCATCTCCTTTCTCTAAATGTCTTTTTGCAGCCAATTCATATGGAAAAGGTTTACTAATTCCACAGTTGTGAGCTGAGGCCTGTGAAAGTGTAACAGCTCATTTGGCTTTTGTTGTTGTCTTTCCCTGTTGCAAGCTTATGTCTAATATTCTGCTCAACTTTAGCCCTTGCATTATTGTTTTTTCCTTCCACTAAATCTCCATTTGGAGTGTTTTCTTACAGGTATACCTTGCGTTTTTCCACTTTCAATCTTGTTTTCTTGCTCCTCTTCCTAACTGCTTGATGTCATATTAATTTTTTTTTCCTCTCTAGCATTAGCAGTTCCTCCTACTTTAGTGCAATCTTTGATTTTCATTTATATGCTACATCATGAATGATAACATCAAATATGCCCAGACTGAGTACTTACCCCGGCAGTACCCCAGATGAAACTTCTCCCTCCCCTGAACTGATACATGGCCATTTATCATTCCCCTTTGTAATTCTCCTGGAAAGGTTAGATCTAATGGGTTTCTAAGCAAACACATAAAACCTTAACTTCCCTATCAGAAGTGAAGTGGTGGAAGACAGAGTTAGGACTGTCTTTCATCAACGTAATATTTATAGCCAAGCAAATGAACGCTTCAGCTCTGCAAATCCTAAATTTGTTGCCAGACAGTATCTGGAGATTGTTTTGCATGTTTTGATTAAATGCAGATTCCTTAAACTTTTTTTTTTTTTTTTTGACAAAGCCAGGGTCCTGTTTTTGTTCTTGTTCTTTGTTTTCTCTGGTAAGGGTCTGTGATGAATGAGATGTCCAATTAATGACCCACGTCACTGAGTGTAAAAAGTCTCTTTGTTCATGAATATAGCAGTTCGCTTAAATTAACTTTTTACAGCAGTTCTGAGGCAAAACCTAAACCTCTGCCCAATCAAGGCACCTGGGAGACATGAAAAAATAATAATTCTCAAGGTTTAAAACAACTTGGCTTTTTTAGATATGTGATTTTTTTTTTTTAATCTTTCAATCTGCCAGAAGCTGGACAGGGAAAAGAGGTAATATTTGAATAAATAAGATTTACCCTTTAATACATCCAGATTGATTTACTGATGTCTGTATCAATGCTATTTGAAAAGAACATGCTTGACTCATAACCACGTGAAAAAGAAGGCCATTTGCAGTACTTCTCCAATTGTATTATCAAAATTTCAATGGAAAATTAAGTACTCTTTACTACTTTCAAGAAGAGGTGGTTTCTTCTGGATTTGTGACAAACATAAGGATGAAAAGACACCTGAATCAAGAAAAGGGACGAAACTGAAAAAAATACTTTTTGCTTTTTGAGCTGAAACTTCTTGCTTAATTGGAATCACCCTTTGGTGCTTCTCAGAGAACCCCTGGGATACACTGGGCTCCTGGGAAAGTGTCTTGTGTCCCCTGAAGCAACTCTTGACCCATGCAAGGGAGCCAGAAATGAAACTCTGAATGAAGCCACAGGTTTTATCAGGCTTGAAAAGACAAAATAATTTTACAATTCAATAGCTCTCACCACTATAGCCTACTGTATTTCCAGTAACCCTTTCTTATGACTCTTGCAATCAAACGTTGAGAATGGACAAAGG
Organism: Trochalopteron elliotii; assembly: GCA_024734555.1. NCBI lineage: Eukaryota > Metazoa > Chordata > Aves > Passeriformes > Leiothrichidae > Trochalopteron > Trochalopteron elliotii. The sequence goes on from JANPWX010000022.1 coordinate 1,670,743, forward strand.
TGTCTGCCCCAAAATACTGGAGCTTTATGAGCTCCATCAATATTTGTCGCTGTTGTAGTGTTTAATCAAAAGCAAACGACCATCAATTTTTTTATTGTGAATTGCTACAAAGAAGGCCTTATGTTAAAGAAAAAAATAGAAATTCTAGGTTTTGTTGGAGGGTTCCATGGATCAGATTGGTGCTGGAGAACAAACTGGCCCAGATGTCTGTAGGAGTGTTTGTGCCCGTGTGGGTTCTGTGCAGCCATGAAGGGCTTTGCTGTTTTGCGCCCGAACTGGACCCCAATTGTCCCCACCCTGACACAGCAGGGCACCATCCTGCCTGCAGGGGCGGAGCTTAGTGTGCTGTGGGCGTGGCTAAGCAATACCCCATCCCATCACATCACCACTGGGGGCGTGGCCTCAGGGAGGAGATGAGCCTGCCCCAGAGCAGCTGCCGTTTTGCCTCTTTCTCTGCTGCAGTCAGGGTTTTGGGGTCTGCCCTGCGGGATCTGATGCCTCTGGTGCCCTGCAGGTCCCTCTGTGCTTTTCTCCATAATGCAGTTAGAGGATGTGGTGCTGAAAGGAAAGTGGTGAAACGCAGATTGATGGGTGTTGGATGGCAGCACCAGTGGGGAATGGACTGGTGGGGCTGACTCCCAGTTCAGCTGGAGTGAGCCCAGTCCAGGCAAGCGGAGCTGAAAGGAGTGCAGCGGAGCAGTTGGAAGGGAGTGGCAGCCTGTGGGACTGAGCTCCAGCATGGTGAAGCTGTAAAACTGCAGAACAGGCACCTGTGCAAAACTGAGCCCAGCAGAGCAGCGACACGCTTGGAAGATGCAGCTTTTGGGGGTTTGTCATTGTTTTTTGCTGTTTTGGGCTGGAAGGGGCAGAACACTAGCTGTGGGAGCCCCCTTGCCCCCTCACCATCTTGCCTTTGCTCCTGATGGCCGTGTGCCAGAGTGCACAGGAGTGCACAGGAGGTCCCTAAAGTGCCTTTGTTCCCAGCTGCTGTGTGCCACAGTGTGCAGGAATGGTGGCCATTATATCCCTATGCTCTGGGGAAGCCAACCTGTGATCTACAGGGTGTGTCCATCATCTTTTGTTCCTAGTGGTGAACACCTTTTTTGAGGATAAAACACCTTCTCTTTTTTGTATAGATTTGTGATTAATATTGCTGGTGTTACCATGAGATTCTTATTCCACTGGTCTTTCCTTTCAGTAAATTATCTCAACCCATAGCCTCTGTCCCTTTCTTACCAGAAGGGGTGGGGAGAAGTGGCTTATTTGAAGGTTAAATTCCTGCTGGTGTTAAACCACCACACCTCCATCTGACTTCCTGCAAGGCTAGTCCTGCACTACCTTCTGTGCTCCAGCCAAGAGGCACTCAGCCCCCAGCTAGTTCCTGCCATCCTCACTGTGGAGGGTGGGTGCCCTCATCACCCCCAGATGGGTCAGACAAGGCCATGTTGAGGCACTGATGATTCTAAAGACAGCTTCTCCTTCGTATAGCAGCAGATTATGGAACAAAATGCATAGCATATGACTCCAGAAACAGACTAAAATCAGGTGTGACACCTGAATTTGAAAAGGTTTAATGATTAATTTGGACAGTTAGAGGACAAAATCTGATTTTTACCTCTGATTGATGATTTCATCTTCCTAAATGCATCCACATGCATGATACCTATTACAAATAATAGGTATTAATTATACTCCCTTATGATAATTCCTTAATAATTACTTAAGATTCATTACAATTTTAACACTAATCAGAGCAGGGATTGTATCACAGTTGTCCTTCTTTTAGCTGAGTGGTGTAATCAGTGTAATGAAGTGACATTTTCATTCTTCCCTCTTCTGTTTCAGAAAACGTGTTCTCTGAACGGTCACTCCTGAAAAAATCCTGGAGTAGCACATCCTTGCTTGTCTGACCACAGTCCTTTAAGGAGATCATGGGCTGAGGCTTGGTTTCCCACATTCTCTTTCTGTTTTGTTTTTTTTTTTTCCAGACTAGTTCAAATCCTTTCTACTAGATAACAAGACAACTGAAAGTCATGTGCCATCATGCTCAGTGACAGCGCTCAGATAATTTGATCAGTCATGCTTTTTTCCTGCTAAAACTCTTATGAATGTTCTGAAAAGCTCTAAAAGAGTTTATAACCTTGTATTTCTTCTGTGTTGTGTATTTTGGTTTTGTAGTTGCACTAGGAGATTAACTGCTGTGAAATACTTGCTACACAATACCTATTATGTCTAAGCAAAAGCTGAGAGGCAGTATGCAAAACAACAACCAAAACATACCCGTGGCTGCGTTTTCTCAAACAGCAGTGCAGAGAGAGGAAGATCAAGCTTAAAAGTGTAGAAGCTTAGAGTGGGAGATGGTTGAATTGAAGAATAAATATTTATATTCTGGATATTGGTCTTGCCTTCCACTCTGTTACTATATTACACACCAGGTTGCAGAACAATTGATGAGCATAAAAGTGAAGTAGATGGAGAATGAACATACTTCAGAGGAGAACACTGCAAGTGCTTCTACACAGTGCTGTCACTATAACCAACAGTACAAAACATCTTTGGTACCTCACCAAGCCATGCTCAGATTCTGAATGGCTGGTTGTCTGTGTCTTCCTTTGCAAGACTTTACCTAACCCATTGTCCCAGGCTGCAAGCAACAGAACAGCATTTAAATATGAATCTCACTAACAAACTGCTGACTGTGGCTTTTTAGTTCATGTAGGCAGGCATGGGCAGTGTTATAAAGCATTCTTGACAAATAATATAATACTTCTCTAATAGGCTCTATATTAGCCAGAGGAAAGTTTTTAGTAACTTGAGAATCCTGTTAGCTAGTAGTGCTTGAAATATGATGACGATTGCTCTAAAAGTTGCTTTATTCTGCTTCCCATAAGACATTTCCTGTCCATAGGAGTCACTGGTAGGTTGAAATATCAAAATATTCATGAGAACTTTCATCAAATATCAAAAGCTCCATATTTCCCTAGAGAAGCTATTTTCCCTATCAAAGCATGTGAGAAATTATCCAGAATCAGTGTTGCCAGAGTAGACCCTCCTGCTCCCTCCTCTCTCTCTCCCTCCCTCCCCTCCTCCTTCAGCTACCTCTGAGGCTGCAGCTCTCAGCAGCTCTTTCTCCACCCAAGTGCAAGTCTGGGTGAAAAACAACAGGTCATCATAACCCAGCCAGGTCTGTCTTCCCCTGTCAGCATGTTCCACCAGCACCTTTAAAACCTTGCTGCTGTTTTGCTTACTTTGCCCTTTTTCACATTCCTTTCTCTGAGGGTGAAGCTGGGGTAATTTAACAACTCACTGCTGCCAGGAGGGAGGTCCTTCTTTTTGCCCGCTCTTCTCTCAGTCAGGCCCTTCCTCTTACTTTTTTGGGCCGCGTCTGGTGCTCATCAGGCTTTTCACTGGTTCAGCTTGTGAAGCCAGCAGGAAAATTGTCACTTTCTTTGGTCACCTTAGCTGTCTTGCCAGGGAGCTTACTGAGTCCAGCACAGGGCTGAATTTCAAAGCTTGTGCAAGGAAAAGGAGTGAAGATGAGGGAAGGCAGGAGACGATCATTCAACACTGGTCTGCCACTAACTTGTTTTAGGTGATGAAATGTAACTTCATCCTAAAATTCATTATTATCCTGAGTGAAATTTAAAAAGAGCAAATGTAAAACCCAGCATAAAAGAGACACATGCCAGTTTGTTGTCCATGCACTGAACTAGTCTTCATAAGAAAGAAACAGATTTTTGTGCATTAACTTCTGTGGTCCCTAAGAGACTGGTTTTTCAAGTGGACACCCATGTGTTGTGGCTCCCTTAGGCTCCTGAAAAATCCATTTTTCTCTATTCTATTTAATTTTGCCACGTCCCTTACCTTAGATGTCTCACGGGATTTGGTCCCAAAAAAGAAGTTTTGAACTTTCACTGCTTATCTGTTAATGGTATTAAACCTTTGCAGAAGAATAACAATACAGGCTTTTAGGCCTGGAAAATCCTAATTCTTTTCTTCATTGTTGAAATAGCTTCTTGTTTCCCACCTCCCATCCAGTGCCTTCTGAAGCAGTCTAAGTTGATGTGACTGCATTTACCAGCACATTAGAAACAATGTGACTGAGAGATGAGTTTTCCCCTGAAGAAGTGTGAAGGAAGATTAATGCCTCCTGTCTGGAGAAATCAGAGCTAAGCTGTGCTGTAGAAGTGCTGGCTTGTGTTACAAGTCATAGGGTCATCCATTTCTAAGGAAAAAAGGTAGCCCATCTGAATCAGTCTGCTACATAAAATACGTAGGAGGCATGTGGGAGACCCTAGAGCACTTATGAGAAATGCTTTTGAGAATACTTTTTAATTGTTACATGTCTTGCACCAGTATTTCTATACAGCACACTCATTACCTCTAAACTGAAAAAAGCATATACCTGCCTTTTCCTTCTTTTTAAAGATAATAATTGTCTTTTCAAGACTGAAAATCTTTTCAAGCCATATCATAAAATGTTCTTTTCTTCCAGTTTTTTTTAGTTGAAGGCACAACCCTTTCCTTTACAAAATTATCCATAGATCTCTGCTGGTCCACCTAGGCTTTTACATTTGCCCATTCCTAGTTTATGTTAGGTTTAGACCCTCCAGATACACCTTCAGCCTCCTGGATCATGCCCCGAAAACCCAGCGTCTACTGAGAGATAGGCAAAGGAGAAGGAAGATCGAATGTCCCACTAAACTCAGCTGAGGACCAGCTAAGTTGAACAGAGAGCAATAAACAGGTTAGTCCCACAGCAGAACCTGCCACAGACAAATGATACACACGTAAGTAGAAGAACACGTTTACACATTCATCTGTATATAAAACCCAAAGGCATCCACACTCCAAAGCCGTTCTGGCAGGTGAAGTCTCTGTAACTGGTGTCATTGGGGTCAGATTGAGTTGCATGAAGAAAAAGAGGGGGACATTCCCGAAATATTGAACAGCATTTCTTGTTTGTTGCTGTTTCTCCCATGAACAAATTACTTTTCAGTTTCACAGTACAAAGTCTTCAATTCAAAGTCCTCAGGCAAAAGCTCTAGGATATTTGATAAAAGCTGAAACAGGACTTACTTGGTGGTGACACATCATTCACCATAGCAGACACTTCATCTTCTCCCGTCTTTTCCTCCCATGAACATTTTCCATACAGGAGAGGTTACTCCAGAAGGTATTGTTTGGATGCTAGACAGCTTCGGTCATGCCTGAAATGCTACTAGAAACTATGTGGGGAAACAGCTCTTCACCAGTGTGCAGAGTTCCTTGCTCTCCGAGTGCCCTTCCCTGGGGTTGTGCCCCTCTGCCGTGAGTGTCACAAGCCTGGTTTGCTAAACTCCTTTGAAGTACTCCTGCAGAGAAAGCATTCAGCCTTCCTCACAAGGAGGATGGTTCCTGAAGGGCAGAGCAGCTGGAAGGAGAGTGTGTTTCACACTGCAGGAGGGACGCAGTGGCGGGGAAGGAGGCACTGCAGCTGCCCCTGAAAAGGTTTTTAGTGCAAGCTAATAACATTTCAGGTGCTAAGGGAAACGAAGGGAAATGCTCAGATTTGGTTGCAGAGCTAGCTTGAATTGAGCTAATAGTAATATTAGCCTTCTGCAGGCCTTCCAAGCCATGGGACAACAATGAATCCACAATCAGACACCGCAGAGAAGATCTTTACTTGTGTTCTCTTTAGCTCTGTGTTATGTGTCCTTCTCTGATCTGGCTTAGCAGGAATTTGGAATTATGAGGCATTTTTGCTGTTTTACTGTTGTGTTACTTTGATACAGGTATTTTCTTAAGCTGTAAAAATAGCCTGTATTTCACAGTAGTGCTAAAGCAGCAGATAAAGGCAGATACCCATATCTAGATGGGACCATTATTTTTCTGTACTTCATTTCATCCCTAGAGACCAAATATGTCTATAAAACATTAGAAAACTGTGAAAGCAATGTGAGCTCCTAGGGGTGATAATGCTATATAAACTAAACAGGATGAAAGACATCATGGTAAGTATACAGCCTTGCCTGTATCAGTTACAATGGTACAGATATAATTGCTTACAGTTCTAGCCTCAAACATGAAAAAGGCCTGCCATTTGGCCATTCCACATTAAATAAACTAGAGATAATGCTTTGATGTACTGATCTTCTTTTCCTTTGAGGGTACCTATTTAAATCTGGTAACACCTTGCCTGTAATGATGAACAGTGAGGGTCTGAGTCTGCTTTCAGATTGGTGAGCAAGGTCAGATAGTAATCCCAGCACTAATGAAGTTGCATGAAGCTTAGTGCTCCCTGCTTCACAGAGAAAAAGCACGCAGCTCTGCCTAGCACCAGGTCACAACTCTTGAAGTCTGCTTAGTTTCTCCTGAAGTTATCTCAAAAGCTTCTCCTGCCCCTGCCCAAATGATCATCCTTTGCTCTGCACAAGCCAGATCTTCTCTTAACAACTTTTGTTAATACAGTTCTGTGAGCCGGTAGTGTAATTTATTTTTTATGACACTTTTACTAGGACAGATTCCCTAGCATACTCTTAGTTGAAACATCAAATCCTCCTGCCAGCAGTTTGTTTCATCCAAGGGACGGGTGAGGCATTCCTGTCGATAAGCATCTCATCTGTACCGGAAGGATCTCTAAGGAGAAGGAGCTTCACCAGCAAATCTTTTTATTTCCTAGGAGTGGGTCTTAAGCCAGGTTTGCATTTGGCTCTGTCAGGATTCTAGCAAGTCCTGTTGACAGTTCAAGAGATACAATATATATCTGCAAAAGTCAGCTTTCAAGTTGGTAAAAATTCTTTATCTGAAAGTGACTGTCCATAAACTGAATGCGTAGGACCTGCTGTTCAGAAGTTTAGGCATGACTCCACCATGGCACTTTAGAAAAATTTACTTGTAAGAGTTTGCTTCAGACAAGGTATTTTCAAGTCAGCATTTCTACGTGATGCCTTAAGAGTGAAGCCTTCAAATTTGTGAACAATGATTTTCACAGTGTACAAGTGTTCTTGAAAAATTGGTTCTTACCTACGAATTACTAGCTAGGGATAAGAAATAATGTTTTGAGGTTTCAACCTTTAATTTTTTTTACTTTGATAATAGATTTGAAAATTTAGGCACAGAACTTTGGTTTAGATCAAATCAAAGAAAACCTTAGGCATTTCAGCAAACAAAAATAATTATATCCATAAAACCTATTACTAATAAAATAATGTTGCATATATCAAGGAAGGTGAACTGAAAAATCTAGTTATTTCAAAACACTAGCCAAACCCATAAAGTTGGGGGAGGGGGTGTTTGAATTTCAATTAATTTTATTTTTTTTGTCATATTCTTTTTCAGGATGACATTTAAATTAGAAGTTAGAAATAATTCCAGTCTCTTCTTATGGTGAGTATATTACTTATCAATAAATTTGTTCAGTACAGTCAGCCTGTTCTTGCTTTTTTCATCTGGTTTTCAAAACAGAAATAGAATTAAAGTAAACCCAGAAATACTACTAGAGGTTTTTTGCTTGATGTGTTGTTGTTTGTTGGTTTCTTAAAATGAAGGGTTTTATATGGTGATGCATGTCTAATTAACAGAGAATGACAATAGCAATGACATTTTCATTCTTTTGACCTTATAAGGCCTTACACAGAAATCTTTTGTTGTTGATCTTCCTTACAGAAAAGCTCCACAGAGCTTTAGTTGCCATTTTACTCCTCCAGATAAGAAAGCTGCATTGTTATTTGGTCTAGATTTTAGCTTAAATAACAAACAATTTATTAAGAATAACTATTTGATATGGCAGCAGTATGATTTGCTTTAGCCATATGCCTGGCACTAAGCTGTCCAATACTTTATTGTCAGTGCATGCAAGCAGAATATTCCAAGTACATCTGAAAGGCAGAGAGCAATGAACTTTTTTAAATACTCTGTATTATTTTAACAATCATTGGCATGAGTGACTTGGCACAGGGTTCAACCCTATTGCATTCAGCCATTGGAAAGGTTGCCTGTCACTGTGAAATAACATTTGAGTATTGACTGAGTATTGATTTCAGTGGGACTGACTTCAGTCCCATTGATTTAAGTGGTGTTTGGCCATTTCTGAAAATCCCACTCGACATCTACCTACAATGTTAAATGCCAAATTCCCTTAGAAAACCCTGTCTCTTGGACAGTAATATCACATTTTTAAAATGCAGTGTAAGTTCCTGTGTGATTTAAACAGTTTTGAAAGTTCAGTCCATCTGACAGCTCTTTTAGAGGAAGTACATATATTGCCTTCTTTCTTGGAGCTTGAACCCATGTAAGGTGGGACAATATTTGATCCATCTTCATTACCAGAAATTATCTAGTATAGATCTTGTTCTTTGGTCTATTTTCTTACTTATATGCATAGTTTAAAAATCAACTTTGGAAAACAGAGTTGGCATGAGAGCACAAGTACCTACAGGTCAGGAGAGATGAATAAACTATGTGAATAGACTCCATGTGCACAGGCCACTAGGAGTGCAAAGTTACAGGGATTATTTTAAGCCTCTTCAAACTGTTTCACATTTGGTGAAGAATGAAAGCACATGTATAACTTGGCTTGGTTAATATGTAGTGATTTGGTATCTCACAGTTACCTGAGGATTTCTCAGCTCTTAAGATGCACTCTCAGACTTATATCTGGTTTCCAAATACTTCCAAAATGTGTGCTGTCAGATCTAGAATCTGACCCAATAATCATTTATGGATATTCAGAAAACTTCAGAGCAATTTGTGCTTTCCAAAGTCTAACATATCCTAGAATCTGAGAATGTCTTACTTTTTTGTCTTTAATTGTTTACAGGTTTCCTCTTTAGGCTGCAGTATTTATTTAATTAATTATTTGTGTTGCATAAAGCCACAGGTCTGAAGAAAAATGGACAAGATTGTGATGGCTGATTACTTTCTATGTTATTTCATTAGTATGCTAATTAATGTTATAACAATAATATTTTCATGTGGTGGATATTGTATGTTAGGCATGTATGTGCACTGTCCTGCAATAGAAGACAGTCTTACTGCTTTTCACAGCTCTTGTTGTGTAAAATATGCAGCATAATATTGACAGATGATCTAGTATTAAACCTAGTTTTGCCTATCAGTTCAATAGGAAGGATGAGAAAACACCGTACTCCAGCTGGATTGGATTCTATCCTTTTACACTATTTATATTTTATCAAACACTATGGAAGAATGCACATCATATATACAGATCTTACTCTTAAGGTATCTCAGAAAGAAATTTCTGTTAATCTTTTCATTCTTGAGAAATGAACTACAGGGGTCCAATGTATACAATTTTTTCGCAGCAGGAAAGGAAACCAGAGAGGGAACAAGGCTTGTAAAAATGTTGAATAGAAAACAAGGTGTGGTCAGGGAAGGAGTTTGTGTCCCTGTGTTTCCTTTGGTAACACACGATAACAACCATTCCACCTGTGTCCTGGCTTCGTACGACCACAGCAGCCAACTGTTTGCAAAAACAACTAAATAATAAACTTCTTACAAATAAATTAGCACATGTATTTATTTTTTCTCCTCTTCTTTTGCTGCCACTCAATCCAACTTTCCTTTCCACTTGCCTGGAAGCAGCTGTGCTTCCACTTTTTAATTGGAGAAGCAGTACTGCTTCATATGAGTAGCATTGGCTTTTGGCAGCTTGAGATGTGTTAAATTCAATCAAAATACCCATGAGCAGAAGAGAAAGCAGACATTTTTTCCTTCCTACTCATTACTTGTGAAACCTGAATCTTTTCCCAGGTAGCAGCCTTTCAATTTTTAATTCCCTTTTTAATATTTTTGCATTTAACTAGGTTAAGTTTAAGAAATAGAATATGTTATATATATATATATATATGTATATATAGATATATATGAATTTGTGTAGATGAATGAGATTATTTTAAGCAAACCACTTATTTCCCACCACTCATTTCCCAGGCTGGTATGTCATTGTTATGAAATGTCATGTCTCTTTGCAGACTGCCTGAAACTGATTGACATAACTGGAGAGGATGCCTTGGAACTATTTCATGGGAGTTGAGGGCATTTGGAAAAAACCTCACTTGTCTAAAAAATCACAGTTTGAAAGAGGGGAGGGAATTAAATGTCTCGGCATAAAAAAAATCATGAGTTTGAGGCATGTAAGGTTTTTTAAAAACTGTTTCATTTCCAATTCAGGATGATATTTCAAATTAGGGGAGGAAACAGAATGCCCTTATTTCGCATTTTGACACTGTTTTCATGAATAAAATAGGGGATAAGTCTAGTCATTGGCTAAATTGGAAAATATTTTAACTGCCTGAAGAAAACAGGTTGCATGATTTTGTCAAGGCCTTGTGCATACTTTTATGAGTAACATCTCTATACATCAATCTAAATATTCTACTTTGCACACATTTAAGTTAACAAGTCTTATCTCTCTTTAATGTTGAATAATGGAGAAGGGACTGGCAGAAAGAAGCAAAATCTGTGTCATGGATTTGTATGTTAAAAAAAAAGTTGAAAAAGCAAAGTTAAATCATAAAGCCTGTCTTGTTCATCTGATGTCAGAAGAACATGGGACCGAGACAGATCATAGAAGGGATGTAGTTAAAAGATGCATGGCTTATTAATTATTATTTAAGTGTTGTCAGCTGCAACATCCTGCACTCAGTTTGGATAGTTCTTCTGTAATCTGTATCATATCTGTGCCACCCTCCCTGTGGAATGTGTTGACATGCACAATTGTTTAATTCTCAGAAAAATAATCCACATTGATAGTGGAAGACCTGAGGAAGTATGAGTGGGAGGGAGCACTTGTGTGCCACCAAGTGCAGTGAGAAGGTGTGGTGATGCAGGCAGCTGGGCAAGGAAGAGGCAGATACCCTGGCACAAAGAGAAAGGGAAGTGGTAATATAGGCTGCTCTGCAAGGAGCGTCCTGGCAGCACACAGGGCAGTGTCAGTCCTTCACTAGTTTTGAAGCTAACTGTCCTTGGGAGAGGGTGTGGAGTGATGACACTTGCAGCCCTGGTCTACTAGAATATTAGTTAGCAAAATCAGTTTTTTCTTCTCCAGACTAGAACACCCATCCATGCTTCAGAAAGGTGCTCTTAGTGCTATTCAGATCATCTACATAAATACACACTTAAATAATTTATTGAAATATATATTATGTAGCTGTTATACAGGAACACTTTGGTTTGTCATTGAATATGTATGAGGTGAACATTTTCCCTTAAATGATTGCCTGTGCATCTGCTTGGGCTTGTTGTACCAATTTGTATATAGGACATGCTCTCCTGGAGACAAAAAAAAACCATCCAAGCTGCAAAAAACTAGCAAACAAAAAACTTCTATGGAAATGTGTAAGAAATGAAAGGTAGTTTCCTAATACGACATAAATTTTTACATTTTAATTTTTTAAATTTTTTTTTAATTTGTGATGCTAACATTAATTAGATGAACAGACAGTCCCCATGCAATTTTCATGTGTATATATTCAAAGCATCTCAAAACAGAATGCAAGAAAAAGGTGGTAGAGGGAGAAGGCAGAAGGAAAGAGATGCAGGTGTGGTCTTTATGACTCAGTGTTTTAAATTTTTTTTCTGTTATAGCTGTAAGATCTCATGGGACCCAGCATGTCTGCCAAGGGTGTAAAGGAGGTGTGAACTTGATCCACATTCTTTTCAAACTGAAGAAAGAAGCTTTGGGGATTGTATACATCAGTGTTTCTGTTCTAGAGGACAATGATTGATTTAGATTCCTTCCCTAGACTAACAGAGCCTGACTCCCTCTAGAATCAATGGAAGTAGGAAGACTGCCATTATAATTATTTAACTCAAATGTTGTGTCTACCTCTCTTTGAGTGTTTAAGGGGTCATAGGCTAACTGGTCTGGCAGACCTTGAATTAATTGCTCTGACTCATTCAATGCTTTCTTGAATTTCAATTTAAGTACCCACTGTTCATTCATCTTAGATGTCACAGACGTCACAGGAGATAATCCCTCTACATATATGTTTGGTCCCCTTAAGCATATTCTTTAAAAGGAAGAACATTCACCTACAAGACAAGACAGCTGGAGTGAGGTGCTTGGACATATTTGTTCTTGGTGTAGCTGTGTCTTCAGTAAAACCTGTAAAATTCACTTTTGCTTCAGTGGGAATAGAGGCTGCCAAGCCAGAATGCTCGTCTTAAAATTGTTCTTTATGTCTGCCTTCAAGTGTCTCTGCTGAATTGTAAAACCAAAACACCTTGATGCCCAACAGAAAGTAGCATAAAGTGAGGAGACTAACTCTGCAAGGCAGGGTGCCTGAGAAGATGTCTTTGGTTGGGTCACTGTGTGCTAAAGGGGGTGAGGTTGCTGGTAAACTGATAAGGTTGATAAGCACTTTGGCACCAATTTCCCTGCCCAAGAAGGAGGGACAGGGGGCAGGGAGATGCGAGGAGAGTGGACTGGGGGAGTTCAACTTTCTAAGCTAAGGCAAACAGACTGTCTCTGCAGATCTGACAGAAATAAAGTGGCTTCTAGCAACTCACACCACAGTAGTTTCTCAGGCACAGTATTTTAAAATTTTGGCAACTACATCTCTGCCTAGGAATTCTTAGGCAGTCAGTGTATGTTACTGAGCTCTCCAGTATTTGAAATCCTGCTGAAGCACAGAGATAGAACACGGATTCCTGATCTGTTCAGGTACCTGGATGGTCTATAATTTGCCTCACATGGACAATTTAGTTAGCTAGTGTCAGTACTGCAGAGATGAAATATGTCCTGATGAAAATGTGAGGCCACAAAGCAGAGAACATAATGAAACTTGTAGCAAATATCCACTACTTGCCTACAGAACAAGAAAATAAGTAGGTGTGATAGATTTGATGGCTGTTATGGAACTGGCACCTCCAACATTTTCCACCAGGTGAAAAACCTGACTGTGAGACATTTCTCAGGTGCCCAATAAAACTTTTAAGAATCTTGTTTTGGAATAATCCAAGCAGGAGTGAACTTGATTTTTTCCAGACACTTCCTCTTTTCCTTGTTCTTCTGATATATTCATATGCAGTTCACTTTCTCACTTTAATCTCAGAGGTTAATTTCTTGCTCCAGAACAGTCCAATGGAGCAATAGGGTGGTGATGATCAAGAAGTAGACCTAATTCAAAGGTCTTGTTTCCTCAGACTGAAAATATTTATATTTTATATAAATTTATATATATATTTATATTCTTACAGTGTGTATAAGATGTTAGTGAACTGCCTTAACTACTGTACCCTAGACCAGAGGCATGAATTCACACCTTGCTACAGATCTGTTCTGAGGTTTCCCCCCTGTCAGTGGAGCTGTAACCAACATTTGACTGTATGGTTCAGGCTGAGGAACCATTCGCCGTGGGATGTTAAAACCCACCCATTTATCTCTGTGCCTTTAGTTAGAGAAATTGGCATGCCTCAAGTACAGTAGTAGGCAAAATGTGCTCATGCCAGCCACAAACTGTATCAAACTCTTCAAATTGTTGCTTCTGCAGATACTTGCCTTTCAAATAAGTAATTTTTGTAATTTAGTTGTATGTGGAAGAAACCCCTAAACTAACCTACATATGTGAAAGGAGAGCATGGACATGCCAGAGAGAGAGAAAGCATTCAGTAAAACAGTAAGATTTGAGAAAAAAGTGGCAGACAGCCAAGTCTTTGGAGTGCCTTCTTTGCTGTAGGTTCACGCTATAAGTCAGAGATATTTGAACAACAACTGAACTATGTGTGCACAAAGACACTGGAAATGAGCTGCATGCTCTGGAGAGTTCACTATTATGCCCAATTACTGAGAATAGTGAATTTAGTGTGGGATGGGTCATTGTCTTCTACAGCATGAAAAAGATTTCTGTATGATTTTTTTGGAATGAGAGATCATATGGCAAAAGCATTTAAAGTCTCCAGGTAAGGCTCTGACCTTACCCTTCCTAACCAGAACTGCATATGCATGTATTACTTTGTGTGACTGTAATGACAGAAAATTACACTTCAACACTGCATGCAGCCTAGATATTCTAGGAATGATACCATAGGCAAAACAAGGGTAGCCCAGGAGGGAAGAAAGAAATTATTTCTAAAACTCCATAATCCTTTTTATCTCCTATCCTAAAGTGAGGCATTACCCCCCAACAAGAGATAATATTTCTTTTTCTCTTTCTTTATGTGAATTCACCCATCCAGAAGAGAACAGAATTAATTCCTTCAGAGTTTATTCCAAATAGGTAGTGATTGAAGAAAAAAACCCTCATTTTTCTTTGCAACAAGGTCTTCACTACACTGAGGAGTCAAATGCATCTCTTCATTGACATCTGGTAAATATAATCGCCATAATCATAAACAATGGTATCAGTAACTGGTGATGAAAGAAATAAGGCACTAAGTTCAGCAAGTGCATGCTTGACACAATACAAAGAATCAGGGTAGATTTCAGAACTAGAAGGGCTCCAGAAACCATTCTTCATTTACTGTTATTTACTAATCTGGAGCAAATAGTGATCACTGTTCTGTAAGAGCAGCCACCAAAATTTGCCTCAGGAGCACGGCTATTGCCTGGAGGTGTCATCGAAGGTTTGAGGTAGCCTTAAACAGCAGCAGATAAAATTACAGTTAAATATACTTCTTAGAAGTGTTTTAAAAACTGTAGTATGACCATATCAAAACGGTGTGATGTTATATCATGTGCTGAAAGAGCTACTGACTGGATTCCTGACTGGTAATTGATGATAGCACTGCCTGGCTACTAGAAGTGTCCCCTAGGAAATCACACAGTCCAGCTTTCCTTCTCTGCTAACAAGAAACCCTGGAAGCACGGGTTAAGACAGAGTTATGATGTGGTCTTTGTGGAACACGTGAGACCACAGGCAGCAAAGTCCAGTCCTTTATAAAGTATGGGGCTTTCCCAGAGAGGATGTGGGGTGGAAGGCTGGTGAGAAACAGAGCAAGACAAGTTTGAAGGCAGATTTCTGTCCAAGCAGACATGCCTGGATGCTGTTGAAACACTCTATTAATATTTTAGCCTCTATATAGGAGCTAACAGTAACTCATATTATAGTTTGAAAGTTTTCCTGGCTTCCTGAGTGTCCTAAAAAAGTTGTAACTTGGACTAAATAGAAGATCTTTGAAAAGCTCCCACAACAGTGTGATGCAAGCACTTGAGATGAAATACAGGCTTATGTTCCATCCAGCCCCAAACTACCAGGAAATAACTTCACAGCTTCCACTTGAGGTGTTTTTCTGTGTCAGGATTTTCCACACTGCTCATTGCCACCATGCATGATCTTGACCTACAGCTGCTCACTGAGACAAGGAGGCACAAATATGTGGCTTGCTCAAGAAGTTTAAAACATCACTTTGAATCAAGTTCAAGTCTTGAGACTCTTATGTATTAGACCCATTAGGTTTTCCTTCCTCGCCTCACCTCTGGGAATGGAAACAGACCACAAACCCCACACTTCTTGGAGTAAATTACCTGCTTTGTTATTCTGTCTTTCAACCTTTGCCATAAATTCCACTTCATTAACATTGGCTGAAACACTTCACTGAGTTGCACTGCTTGGGCAATAAAATGTGTCTGGTGAGTAGGCCGGAGAATATCTTTAGGCTTGACCATACAGAAGAGCAGGATCACAAGGCTCTGTCTGTTCTGTCATAAATTGTCAGTGAATACTAGCAAATACAGACTATTTATTTTCTTAGTTGCTTATCAGTGTGTTGCAGTGTCAATGTGTCTCACCACACACCGTGGAAAATGTTTTTCCACTCTATGCTAGTGGGCAATAATTTCAAGTGGACAGCCTGTGCAACAGACTGCAGGCTAAACCCCATCTGGATTAAGTCTTCCCTCCCTGAGTCAAGCCTTGGAGTGATGAACTAGCCAGCAGTTCAGCCCATCTGCAGATCATTAATGGTACACATGACAAAGAAAACACCTGAGCAGGGAAGCAGAGTTCACAAGCAGGTGTTGCTGTCTAGGGAACAGGTTGAGTTCTGTAAGGCACCTGGAAAGTCTCAGATCACCAGTGTTTTCAGCAGAGCATGGCAATGCACCTCCTGTGCAGTGCTCTGATAACCTAAGGTCAGATGCAACAGGGGAGAGATGCTGAACTTTGGTGAAGAATGTAAGAAAATGGATTAATCTTTCTCCAGTTTTGAAAGGTATGTGATAGCTGAATCCTGAAGTATCTGGGCTGCTGCTGAAGAATACCTGGAGGATGAAGTTTTTCCCACTTTGATGTCCCAAAAGCAATGAGGTACTACTGCAGTGTTCTAGTGATGCTTGCTCTGTTCTCCTGGTGAGCCAGTTCCACAGAACTGGAGATAGGAGGTATCTACTGGATTGCCATTAACTTCAAAGACAGTCCATAGCAGACCAGCATAACAAGTAGACCAGGTTAATAAAGCTAGAGTTGTTTTGGTTTTTTATATAAACACTTGCAGCTTTCCATAGGAATGTGTTGGAATGAACATTCACCAACTCCACACAGCTGTTATTTACAAAAATAGATAAACACTTTCCTTTAGTGAGAGGTTGTATTTGCTGCTTTATTTATCAAGGCACTTAGGAGAAAAAAAAAAAGGTAGTTTGTGTGTGAAAGCATCAGAGAGAGCTGGAAGGAAAGATGTGAGAGCAGAGACAGGGAAGGTGGTGGGTAATAGCTGGCATAGCTGGAGAACCAGCTCTTGGCTTCTGCTTGTTTGTGCTGCGAGGTGAGCTAAGCAGAGCCCTGGCAGGGTGTGTGCTTTCTTTGCAGCTGATTCAGACATCTTCCACTGCTATTGTTTCAGGAAAGTCTCAGCTTCTCAGAAAGCCCTATATAAAATGGATATAATGAAATACAGAGTTAAAGGCTCAGAGGAATAGTATTTGTTCAAAGCACCTTCAAGCAAATGGGAAAGTTTAAGTTATTGTTTGCCTTATAATTTCAAAATTTCATTTTGCTTGCTTTGTTTTTGTCAGGGTGGAGGCCATCTAAAATCCAATGCCACAAAACCACCCTTCCAAAACACTGTGGCTTTGCAGAGGTCAAAGCAGGTCTCTATTTTTTCTTTCATCTCTCTCTGTACGCTGTAATAATAATACATCTGCATTTTTATTCCTTAGCAAGTGAGACATGGGAAATGAGGCGAGTAAAGGCATTATCAAGGGCAATAGACAAAGGAAGGTTGACCTAGGTATGTGTTTAGCTAAATTAAGGAAGGGGAATGTGAGAGAGATAAACAAGCATCCAGGAAGATAGCTACTGAATTTTTCCACTAGTAACATCTCTTAAAAGCTACTAAAGCACCACTCAAATCTCTTTGATCTGAGAAAAGACAAGGCAGAGTGCACAGCTTTTTTATGCTCCTAAGCAGCTTTCCCCTCAGAGACAACTGTATGATCTACTATTCATAAGGATATTTGAATGTGAAAATCAGGAATTAGGTGAATTAACCTTTATACTAAAGCACCTCAAATACCTCGGGTTCAAAAGCTTAAATTGCACTTGAATGTTGTTGAGCTACTTTTCCATTTATCAGTCAGAAAAGGGACAGCAAGAAAGAACTGAAGGAGAAAATAGGCTGGGATGGAGCAAGTACTGTAAGGAAAGAGATAAACAAATAAATTGTGACAGGAGACCCAAGCAGGAATGGGAAGATATAACACAAAGAGAATATGGTCTTCAAGACTATATGGAGTAGGCTATTGCTTAAAAATATTCTGCTACTCCTAGAAACACAAACTTCATTATTTTCTTTACAAAAAGGGAAAAATAAAAACAAAAACACCGTATGAAAAATAATTTTCACTTAAAAATAAAGAAAGGTGGACTAATGGAATTAAAAGTCAGTAAGACTCATTTCCTCTGCAGAAGAAATGCAAACATTTAATGAGATGCCCGTGAACACCTACAAGATAGCAGAACAATAAATTACCAAGTGGAAGGAAACAAAACATGCCAGATAACATTACAGAAGGAATTAAGGTTAATAGGACTTCTGGATAAAACAAAGAAGTAAGTGTCATGCATCTTGACTTCATTAAGATTTTTGACACTGTCTCGCATGATGTTCAATAAAAATAAGTGAAGGATACATTGTCAGAATGTAACTATGTGGGAAACTGTATGCAAAAAGTAGTTACTGCCAGTTCACTATCTGACCACAAGCTTTTTCTTGGGCCCAGTTCTACAATTTAGTTTTATTAAGAACCTAGATAGTAGACTTCTCATGATACCAAGTCAGGATGGACTGCAAAGGCTTTTGAGGATGAAAATGATCTTTAAAAACTGGGGCAATGAACTAAAGCAGAGAGGGTGCAATGCAGTGTGGAAGAGCAGGCAATGTGCTTGGGCTTCAATGGGGGCTGCAAGGGGGTGGAATGGATGACAAAATAGCTTTTCTTCAGTGAAGGAGCTGGGGGCCAGAGCAAACACAAAAGGAACATGACTGAGGAGCGTCAGGCTGTTACCAAACCCCAAACATCATACAGGGTTGTATAAACATTGTTGGCATATGTAAGAAACATGAAATAGTCCTTCTGCTTTCTCACCTCATCTGGATTGCTGGGTCTAGTTTGGGGTACTGCATTTCAAGAAAGATGTGAATCAGTTGGAAAGAGTCCAAGGAGATGATCACGAGTGATTGAGGGTCTGGAAAACATGATTTGTGAGGAAAGACTCAAGGCAGTGAGGTTGTTTAGTCTAGAAAGAGGCAAACTGAAGGGATATATGATAAGTTTTCAAATGTTTAAAAGGTAGCTGCAAAGAGGAAAGTAATAAACTGTTTTGAATGTCCAAAAGAAGTAGTGGGCTTAACTTTCAGGAAAAGAGATTAAGGGTAGACACGAGGAAATGTTTTCTGTGATAGTATCAGAATTGATTGGATAGGAAGCCTGTACAAACTTCACTGTATGAGGGCTGATAAACAGGTTGGACAAATGTCTGTCAAGAATAATTTAGGAACAGCTGATCCTGACTTGGTGGTGAGGATGGCCTAAATGATCTCTTGAGATGCCTTCCAGGTTTATTTCTGCAACATTACAGTGAATGGGTAGAAGAAAGCTGTGAGTTTAAATTCATTAGGACAGGTGATACATGAAAGAGTCTTGGAAAGAATTATTCACTTATAGAACTTACAAAATTTCATGTTACCATGCATGATCTTCCCTTCTTAAAAACAAGATGTTCTCGTAGGGATAGGGGCCAATCTATGACCCAATTAACATTTCAAGTGAGTAGAATTTGGGGATGTAGCCTCTCTGTTGGACTGTACTAGCTAACCTTTCTGCAAGGTCTCAGACCCCCTGTAAGAGATAGTGATTAACTACTTGTTTGGGGTTTTGTTTGGTGGGTTGATTTTTTTTTTCCTTTGGCAGTGAGATAGTTGTGTTTAGTCAAATATGCTTCTGGATAGGTCAGGACTGCTATAAGTGAACTTACTTACCAGTACATATATGTTCAAAATCTGATTCCAAAGCAGGGCTTATTTTAAATTGTGAGTCTAAAAATACTTTGAAAAATTTTCCCTGCTTTTCATCCAATAATTTTTTCAATAAAAGGGCAATAATGTGTGCATGACTGTTTCATCTCTTACCTAAGATAGTTTGTAGTAGACACTTTATAAAAAGAAAATCTTCATGATATGTGACCATCATTCTGGATTTTACCTGTCCTTGTGATTTGTGTTTTCCTTGCTGTGTCCTGAAATCTCTATAGAAGCATCTCAGTGTGTACATTGGCTTTCATCTAATCAATTAAAAAAGGATTTTGTGAAAATAATGCAAGTTTTTTTCAGAATTTTTATAGATCTGGTTGGAATTACCGAAGTTGTTTGATCTTTAGGAAAAAAGTCCTGATTCCATAAATTCCCTGGAAATTGTAGAAATGCAACGTATGTAAGACCTGATTCAGACTCCTGCAAATTACTGCATGGTCTAGATCTCTGCATATGGCTCATGTTGGATGCTTGTGAAATACTTCTATCAGCTACAGGCAGTTACCTTAAAAGGGATCTGCATCCAGGTAGATGGTTTATAGACTGTCAGGCCACACTGCTGGTTTAGATTTGAGGAATTGCTTTGGAAGAACAAGGCGGGTTCTATTTTTGACATTTCAGCAATGAGACCACTTGTACATTATGACCCAATTTGATTTACTGTAAGAAAATAAGAGTGCTGTAATTTGTAAAAGACATTTATTACATGAGTCAAAAAAAGTAAAAAAAAGGGGAGGGAAGGGGGAGAGAAAGCAGCTTAACGTCTCTGTCCATCCCCATCTGGTTTTATTTTAATCTCACTCTAGTCACATATGAAATTTTGCTTAGCTGTCTTCATTTTCTTAGTCAATCTTGATTAATGGCCTTCAAAGTAAAAATAATTGGACTGCATCAGGCTTGTTTTATAACTCTTGTTCACAAAGAATGTGAAAGGCTGGAAAATGAGCCTAAACAGAAGGAATGCATTACGTTAGCCTTTGAGAAAGAGCAGTCCTCCAGTTGTGTTTCACTGTGTATTTTTATAACAGGCGCCTCCTTGACTGTCCATGATATTGCAGATATGCAGTGCCAAAAGCTTTTGTGTACTTCATCAGGCTGACCATGTCACCTCGCAATCTCCCCCAGCCGCGTGTGCGCAGGGGCGGGCGGCAGAGCCGGCCCCGCCGGGCAAAGCGCCCCAGCGCCCGCCCAGCCGCGGGGCACGGCCCGGAGCAGGAGCTCCCGAGGGCTCGGGGGCGCTCTTGGGCGAGAGCTCTCCTAACAGCTCTGCTCCCATTCTTCAGCAGAGTAGGGAGCACAGAAAAGTAGTCATATGTTGATTTTAGCTGAGGTGAATGTGGTCCTGTGGCTTTATAATTACCTTTACTCCCCTCCAGTGAAAGCAGTCCTGGTAGAATAATACACTAAACTGATTACAAATTTGATATTTTTAAAAATCTGTTACATTATGAAAGATTGCATCAATTTACTAAGCTCAATTAACTTCTAAATAAACAGAATGTACACTTATATTTAAGGAAGGAAAAAACCAAAAAACCCAACCACCACCACAACCACCAAAAACTCACACAAGACAAACAAACAAACAAACAAACGCCTTTTTCTTGATGTAATAGGAAAAGACCTGATACGGGAAGTCTTTTTCTGCTGCGACAAGCATTGTTTCAAACTTGCACTCCTGCTGTCAGAAAGTTCAGGAGATTGAGTGTAGTCCTTCCTTTGTGTAATGCACAAAACAGATTATTGTGCTTGCATGCTTATGGCAAGTTTCAGTATTATGTCCTGCTCACCAAAAAGGAAGTCAGCTTTCTGTTGCACAGCTCAGGGATGAAAACAATTGCTTTGATATTAACCAAAGAGAAAGAAAATTTATTCTTTTGAATTATGTATGTTAAGTTAGGAATATTTAAGTTACTCATGACAGTCCTGTGAAGTTATACCATATACTATTTTCCCATACAATTTTGAAATAGGAACAGTTTATGCTTTTCCTGATGCTTTTCATGTAACAGCCTCAACATATGAACTGAACTTCCATTAAGCTTCCTAAGATTTCTCTGGAGTATGCATGTGATATAGTTATAATACTTTTGCCAGATATGGCTGGATCCAAACTTGGTCTGGAGACGAACATTTTCCCAGAGTAACTGAGACCAGCTGCTGAGTCCTGTATCTTCTCCCAGCAAGGCAAGCCGGGGTTATGCAGATGGTATTTTCATGTCAGTGCAGATCAAGCTGTGCATTAACCTCATGGCATGGACCAAAATCAATCTGCGTGGCTGCCTGTATTCAGTGGGAGAGGAATGTGTATTTTCTTCTTTTCACAAAGTGGCATGCAAAATACAGATATCAAGAAATCCCCTTGCCTGCACCAAAACTCTTTATATGCTGTTCCTTTAAAAAGTTAATGATGTATTGTAACTCAGACATATGACCTTCAACAAAGCACAGCTCCACCATGACACTCCTCCTCCATAATGTGTCACCAGCTTTTGGAAAGTTGGTTTTATAGCAACTTCTCTTGGGGTCAGGGCAAGTAACCAAGATCCACGAAAAGCAGGAAAACCTCCACCATCTTCCTCCCCACTACTGACTGGAACATGTTGGATTCTTCAGCTGCAAAATCTTCTAAGACCCTTAAGTCTTTTCTTCAACAGAATTCTTGACCTATCTGAAGAGAGAAGAGAGACCCTTGCCAGTCACAAAATTGAGAAAATATCACCAGCTGGAGAAACAGAAGTACTAACTCCAGAAAGTTTAAAACTTCAGAATTATGGCAGTGCCCTCTTGTTCCATGGACATATTTTTTGAGACTTGTTGCCACTATCTAAAGCTTTGTTTCAGTTTTGGCTTGGGGTACATTGTATCATTGTTCCATTAGACAGCTATAGGATGCATCTACTTACATGAAACTTCTGTGTCAATCTCTTATGGCAGCTGCATTTTTCACGTGGGAGAAATGAGAAGCTTCAATACTTAGGCAGTTGCTGTCCACATTACAGCAACAGTCGGAGTAACAATCTCTTCCTTGCACTCTGTTTGCTTTTTTTAGAGTCCACCATGATACCTCCTCTGCTCATTCTTTGTATTGGAAAGACTTGGCCATCGGATACTCTTGTGTTGTGGATGATGCTGTGTTTGATGATTTTGCCCAAGTGCTACATTTAAATCTTACAGGCATGGGAAGTGGTCTGAGCTCCAGCAGCACAATATTGTGTGAGCAGTCCAATGCTGGCTTTAATGACCTGGACTCCTAATGCTAACGCCCAGTGGAAATCTGCCAGGTACATGTCCTAACTGGCTATATTGAAGCAACAAGAATAACAAATATATTGATAGGGGTGCTTAGATTAGAGAGGAGAGCCTAGAGCATTCTGGTCTGATTTATAAAGTCCTGCTTATATGCATTTGCACATATTGCTCCTTCTTTTCATGATTCACTCCAGCCTGTTTTGCCTTAAATTTCAAAAACGTAAGCTTTTGGGGGTAACTTTTCCTTAAGTTTTCTTTAATAACTGCTGAAGTCCTTAGAATAAAAGAAAGTTTTTCATCTCATCTGGAAATTATAGGATTTTTTTAGAACCAGTTTGTTTGCTTTGCAGAAATTAGTTCTTTTTTGGTGTTGTTTGCTTCCCCTTGACTTGAAATGAATTTTTCATTTGGATTACTTGATTCCACTTGACCAGCAACTCTCCCAGTCAATTATTTGCATAGTTCAAGTTGTGACTGCCTAGGTGAAACTGAGTTTTCTGTTCCACTTGTAGTAGAAAATGACTGAAAATATCACTGGATTATCTTATAAATTATCAGTATGTTAAGTCTTTTATTGTGTGCAGAAGGTGTGGTAGAAGTAGGAAAGATATCCTAGACAAGGGTAGCAGATATCCATAGGTATAGTATGCCTTTCATATGCAAAAAAGCCGAACAGAGTAGGACTTTTCAGTTTAAAAAAAAAATGTTCAGATGGTATGAAAGAGGTACATGAAGGCATGGCTATTCCAGAGACTATAAACATGGTGCTCACTATTTCTCTCAATAGAAGAATAAAGGGAAACCAATGGTGCTACTAAACAACAGGTCTAAAAGACAGAGAAATATTTCTCCTATAGCAGCCACAGTCCCATTTTGTAATACACTTTGCTGAGGAGGCATAAGTTTAGAGAGGATCAGTAAGAAATTAGACTTTCCCATGGTTTTGTCAATTTGAACAAATTTCAAAACAAATTATTCTCTGCTGCTGCTGCTTCTTCCTCTCCACTGGTCTGGCTTCACAGGCAGGACCTGGGGAGCTGGGTGGGAGCTGTTGATCCAGTGGACTGCCCAGGACATGTGCTGGTCCTGCCTGGCCAGAGACACTGGGCAGAGCCCAACATCACCAGCTGTTTTCAGATGTCAGAGAAGAAAACCACTGACTCAGTGACACACATGTGGTTGCATCCTGTGTGTTAAAGAAATGCTTTAACACACATGTGTGGTGAACACAAGTGTAGCAGATGCTTTGAAGTAACAAGGGAATAGAAATACCAGAGAAAAATAGTTTGTAGTTTGTTATGCTTCCACAATATTTGCCTGAAGATGCAAAACAATTATCTAATTATTGGCATTGAGAAAGGAGAAATCACCCTGCACAATCTCTGTGAGAGTCCTCAAAGGCTATCCTCCTTATTTAATTTTTCCCAGGAAAAGCTTTCTGAAGGGAGCTGGTGCATAATGAAGAATGCTGAGAGTCATATGCATATTTTCATACAATATTTTCACAATTCCAATGTGGTATGTGGTAGAAATAGGCAGGCAAACAGTGGGAATGTGG
This sequence comes from Trochalopteron elliotii, assembly GCA_024734555.1. Taxonomy (NCBI): domain Eukaryota; kingdom Metazoa; phylum Chordata; class Aves; order Passeriformes; family Leiothrichidae; genus Trochalopteron; species Trochalopteron elliotii. Next base: position 1,695,026 of record JANPWX010000022.1, read on the forward strand.
CCATTATATATTTTATAATTTATAAATTAATTTCCTTTCTTCTGTGTTTTTTTTATTCTAATTGGCATATCTTCCTTTCTGAAAATTGATTTTTCAGTTCAAAGAAGCATTCAAAGGAGTATGAAGAAACTGAAGACATTTTGAATGCATTTACATACTTCTAAATAACTAATCCACTTTTTCAGAGAAAATGAGAGACAAGTATTTACATTTACTCACCTCAAAAGAATCTCTGAAAATATTAACACTTTCATCCAATTTTACTTATGCCAGCAATTCTGTTTTTTTCTGTAAGAAGTCAGCACTTACTTTACCTCTAGGACACACATCTCTTGGATTCTCAGGTAATAGCATGGGGTATGTAGGTATGTACAAGCAGCTTACAGCTGCTGGACTAGGAGTTGGCCTTGCCTTGCTCTTTGATCACAAGAACTTTTTGAATTATTAAAACCTAAGGATTTGGGTTTTGCAGTGCTGATATACTTACCTACGCTTGAGCAATGGACTTCATGTAAACACTGTTAACAGTGCCAGCAGCCTGTGACATGCAGGCATTTCTAGTTCATTTAAGGTTCAGAAATGAAGTCACCTTCATGCTAACTAACAGTAGATCATTCACCTCATACAATTTAAAATGTTATTTTTCATGGTGTTGTTGGTATAAAATGTCAATATGATGCTCACCTTGGATGTGGGAATGGATATTAGTCTGAAAATGCTTTCTGTTGGTTACTCAGGCTGAACACTACCATGTAAAACTGCATTTGTTTGTTTGTCCAGAAAGATTTGGGATTGCACATCATCTTTATCCATGGTAAACATTTTGTTATATACAGTATACTAATTATTGTTGAACTGAAGTGTTTTTCAGCCCCAGTGGCATAATGGAAATTATACTTTGAACTACATAATATTCTTGGAAAGGGAATATAGACTTAGTAAAGAACATCATCATTTTGCTGTAATGATAACATACCTATTTACATAATGATAATGTACATATTTACTGCCAAGAATGTTTGTTCTGCATTAGTGTTCATAGTGTGGCAGGGAGAATTGCAAAATGGAACTTCAGTTTGTGCCTGGTGGCTCTTGTCTTGCAGGGGAGCAGAGAAGGGAGAGTGATGGCACGTTTCTGGAAAAGAGAAAGAAAAAGGATGAAGGCTATGTTCTAGGCTTGCATTGTGTACAAGACCTGATCTGCACGTGTCCATTTGCTTTTCTTTCTTCTTTTTTTTTCTAAGGGATCTTGTCTGTTAAGTAGGGGAAAATCCTTTGTGAGGTTCCTGGCAGCAGGCATCAAAAAGATGCTAAAAATCTATGTTAGCTATGTGCTCTTTCTTTGAACACATTCTGTAGTAATGCCACTGTTGGAATCATTTAATCTGATAGATAAAAGAAAATATCTACATTTTTGGTTTCATTTCAAAACTTGTAAATCTTTGTATACATCTAAAGAAGCAGGAAATCTTAGTCTTGGAGGAGACAGAAAAAAAAGTTAGGAGACACTGTTAGGTGAGCTGTCATATGTTTTCTGAACTTTTTGTAATAGGAAGAAGTCTCTAAAGAGCCCTTTTCTTCACTCCTCTAACAAAGGCATGTCCCAGTTTATTAAAAAATCATACACAACAATGCTGCCTGCCAGGTTTTATAGCCCTAATGAAAATTTGGTCGAGAGCGCAAAAAAAAATATCTGGAAAAATGCCTGAAATTTCCCTGTCGCAGATGTTTCAACAGAAGGTGCTTGCATGCCATTCGTTAATGTAGCGCCATACGGGACTCGGTATGACCACTGCAATAACCAGTAAGTAACACACGCCGTGTGCGCATCGCTGCGCCAAATTTTCCGTCTGTTGTGTGGGGCTTGTATCCTGTGGATTGAGACGTACCTTGATAAAACTGTATTGTCATTGAATGATAATATTTGTGGATCACTCTGCTAGAAAACATCCTATCAAGAATGTGGGAGGTCTGTGTAAAGTCGGTGCGGCTCATTGGTATTGCAGGCAGTTAGGAAGGATGGGAATGTTCGTATTTATGCCCCTTTTTTAGCCTGTCTTTCAGATGCCAATTTACAGGAGCGGCACTTCAGATATTAAAGCACTTTCTCTTTGAGAGAGGCTGTTGAATTTTAATCTCAGACATTAAGTAATTAAAAGGGGCATGTGAAATACAGTAATTATCGATACAGTGGAAAAAATTACACAGATATACCATTCTCCTGGGATAATTATTTTTTATTTTGTAAGTTTAAAAGAGGAATGGACTAAAAGGAAAAAGAAAAAAAAATCTGGAGTACAGTGTACTTCATCAGCTGTAGTTTTGTATCCAGAAAGGCAGAGAAGCACCAGATACTTACATTTCCCTGTGCACACAGATGAATATTGTCTTCTGCTCTTGGGAAGATGTGGATATACTGGATATACAAAGATATACTGCTTTGATTTTTATATGTCTGAGGGAGGTGATGTGGATTTATCCTATGAGCAGAAGTGGGAGTTATGTGTACAAATCATCCATGCTGTGGTGGGGATGTACATGAGTCTTCTCATGGATCAAACCAACACCCTTAGAAACACTTCTGCAAGAGTTAAATCTTCTAATGATAAGGGGTTTGAGATGCTTCTCTGATCTTTCAGTCTTCCCTTCTGTTTAACAGTAGGATTTCCTGGACTGTTTGCTGGCTCTTTTGTGCCACAATGATCAAAACAGGAAAAAGTGCTGAGTCTGACTTACCTAGAAACTGGGTTTGGGTTCAAGATTGAGGAAGGGCTGAGATTCAACAGCAGACTTTTCCTGTCAGCTAAGAGAATCATAAAGGTGCCATCATATTTGATTAAACCTGTCTCTAGGAGATTTCTTTCACATTTGAAATGAATCTGGAAAATGGTTAAGGGCTTGACACAGAAGGAAAATCACTGAAACAAATTCTGATCCTAGAGTTGTGAAGTTACATTAAGAGAACTTAAATGAAAGGCAAGGCTTTGCTCTGTAGTTGTCCTACTAGACTAATATCCCACTCCAGTAAAACCAGTTAGGCTATTTATGGTCTTCCTTTACTACAATTGTCACTTCTGTTCTTGGATAGAACTAAATATAGATGTTTCTAAGAATACAAAAACCATAATAACTGGAAGTCGTATCTCCAGACAAATGGAGACTACTATATCATAATGGACTACTGTATCATAATAGTGTTTGCAAAGCACTATTTATAGGACAGTGCTACTGGGTTTTTTTTATTTTATTTCCTATGTGCTTTCATGTATAGCTTTTCATTCATAGTTCAAACCTTAGAACTTCAAATTAGGTTTTGTCAGTGGGTTTTCATGACATTGTGGATTCAGAAGAGTACCCAGGACATTCCTATTCAGGAGAATAATCTATCTTTAACTGTTCCATAGCCAAGTTCACAGTCAGGTTTGCTGTCTATGAAGGAGAGCTGGGGTTGCCAGAGAAGGACAAGCTGGGGTGCCTCCAGTTTTGGCTACATGAGGCATCATCAGCTGCCCCTGCTGTGATTTCAGCAGCAAAAGGGCCCAGGCAGCCCAACTCTGATGCTTGTCTCCATCCCCGTTCATCTTCTTTGAACCGTTCTTCCTGTGGCAGGAGTATCCTGCCAAGTTTCTGCCATGCCAGTGTTGAAGACCTTGAGTCTGCTCCACCATCAAAGACAAGGTTTATAGAGTTTAGGGATACCAAATGCACAGAGCATTCCTGGGACTTCTGCATGAAAATTACATAGAAGCCAACATAATCTCTTCATGTGGAAATTTCACTTGGTATTGTCTCAGGCAGAGTGGGCAAGTAAGGCACACAGAACTGTCTCTAAAGCCTTTGCAAACTGAATCTCAAGAAACTTGTGAAAAAAATGTAATTATCCAACCTTTCCTTTCATCTGGGAAGAGATCAGCATTATTAGAATGGATTAATTTCAGTAAGTCAGTGGTATCTGTTGGTTCTATAATCATTATTATCTATTTTTCTTGGATATAGAATTGATTGAATTTGCAAATCAAATTTCCCTGCACTCTATAAACCTTTATTCTGGAAGCTAAAGTAGCTGGTTATTATAAAATTGTTCTAAGGAAAATAAAAGTGTGGGGAGGTGGAGCAAGAGAAATAAAAAGAAAAGAAAAAGAAAAGAGAAAAAGAAAAGAGAAAAGGAGAATAGGAAGCATTTTGATTAATGCCAACCAGACTAAAACATGCTGTGAGGGTTGTGTTCTAGCCTGGTGTCTCAGAATAAAACATGCTGTTTTATTTCTCTAACCATATATTTATTTGTAATTTGTTTTGCCTTTTGTAAGATTTCTTTTTGCTTTTGTAAGCACTCACCTGCTCTATTTTCTCACTGGCTTCAGCAGGTAGATTCCTTTTTATATTGCCTCTGGAAGTACATAATTTTCTTCAGGTGTTTTAATGAACTTGGACAGCATTAAGAGATCAGAGAAATCAGAGTTGAAAATGACACACACCATCCACCCCCACTCTCCAGGAATTCCTTGACAAGCGGGATATCTTACATCCCTACCCAAAACTGCAGAGCTACTACCTACCCAACACTGTTTGCAACTAAAGAGTTTGAATACCTGAGAATGATACTCTGTGGGATTAAGTCCCCTTTATGGCAGAATATGCACACTTAAAGGTGATGAATCTGCAGCTATAACAGTAGAGATTTGCAAAGCAGTTGCAGGAGCCCTGCCCAACTTGGCCATTTGCACAGGAGTGTAAGCAAGGGCAGTGCAGGAAAGAAAACCAAGCAAAATCATCACATAAAGTATGAAGTTTCCAGCCTGGCTGATAAAAAGAGGACCCAGGCACCTGCAAAACAAGTCGGACCTTGCAAGATTTCAGGTAAAATCTTTCTATGAGCAGAGATGTTAAGGCCATGCACCAAAGCAAGGGTCTTCCCCTCCTCTCAGGTGCTGGGTTATAGAGCTCCGGAAGGTTTCTGATTCATTGATTTCCTTTCTCTTGGGAATCAGTCTTCCCCCTGCCCAATGTCTCTTTCATTCATTTCCATTTTTTTTTATTATCATGCACAACTTCTAATGGGGATAAAGCAGACTATTAATTGTGGTATGGCAGTGGAGTTCACTAGTAGTTTTTTGGAAGGAATGAGACTCCTAAAACCTCTGTACTTTTCTTTGGTACCTGTGTAAGTGTAGGTATATTGATTTGCTTGGATGTTTCTCATTAATAACAACATAAGTGAGATTTTTTGTGCAAAGCTGGTGTGCATTTGTGTGCGTGTGAGAAAGTAAAACAAGGAGAGGGCAAGGGAGGATTAGTTTCGTTCCTTAGCCCTCAAATTTCCATTAAATTTGCAAAGTCAGAGGCCAGCTGTGTTACTGTTAATCAACATAAAAAATATTTACTCTGTGGCAGCAATTTTCTCAAACACACTGCACTGTGACAAAGTCCCTATGAGTCATTTTGACACATCATAATTCATTTGTTGAAAGACCATTTTGTATATAAGAACCACCATGGACACACTGCAAATTTCTGGTTTTATGGGACACTCATCTTCAAGAGCATATAAAGAACCTCATCCATCTCCTTGCTAGCACAAGGCTGTTCCTTTTGCAGTAATCAATACTCTCCTGTACATTTCTGCAGAATTCAAGATATGATGCTTTCGCTATTTATTATGAAACTGGAGATGAGAACATTTATAGATTTTTATTCTGCTTCATCTACCCTGTACTCAAAAATGTCCACAAAGAGTTTTTTTGTGTCTGTATTTTGCCTACTTCACTCTCTTCACCCAACAAGATTTCTTTTAGAACTCCTTATCATAACTCAGAACTTCCATCTGCAAGAATGTCTTGTTTTTCTACAAACAGGTGGTCAACTGCTCTAATTTAGCCAAACTAAGCATCCAAAGCTGTTATTCTTGGAAAATAATATGGAATGCAAAGGGTTTACTTTTTGGACAAGAAATGGCTGGCAAGGAAATTAAAAAATAAAATTAGTTTTACCTTGCCAACTCTCCAAAACCAATATAGATTGATACTGCTCATCCTTGCCTTGATTCTGCACAGGACAGTGGTAAAATCCTATTCATATTTGTTATTATGAAATGGCCTTTACAGAACAAGCAGATCTTTCAGACTAGCTCATAATAATCTCTTAACAAATCACATGATCATTTGTCATTAGCATCTAGGTGTATTTTCTTTCCACTGTCTCATTTTATACTTTTTTATTTCATAACTTCACTTTGGAGCACCTCACTGTAGGTAGAAACTGTCTGGGAACCATAGTATTATTTATTAGTTGTAGATCCAAGGCCTTGGAAAGTATGATTTTTAAGTCATTTTCCTAAAATCCTTTTGAAATATCTTCTTTGCTGTTCAAATACTGGTATTAAAAGATTGGTAAGTGAAAGGTAAAATATGAGAAAGTATGAGGGAAGAAGCAATGGAAAAATGAACTCTTCAAATAGAGTGTATATGTATGTATGTATATGGTAGAAATATGAACAAGTTCTTTCTACAGGATAGAAAACAAGAACAGTAAAAATATTTTTTAAGAACAAGAAAAGTTTTGAAGGTTGTGTGTACTGTCTGAATAGTCAAGAGTTTTTATTTGCAATTTTCCAGATGATGTTGCCTATCTGATCTAGCAGCATTGGCATTATTCTGTAAGTGTTTCACTGCTGGAAGAGAGCAGTTCAGAACTCTTCTGTTCATCTGGCTTCTCAAACATAAGGTAATACAACATGCACAACTGCTCAGCATATTTACCCCATCTGTATATTGCATTCCAGCTTGCTAGTTAACACGTGGGATGTCACAGAATCACAGAACAAGCTGAGTTGGAAGGGACCCACAAGGATCATCAAGTCCAACTCCTGGCCCTGCCCAGGACAACCCAAGAGTCACACCATGTGCCTGAGAGCATTGACCAAATACTTTTTGAACTCAGTCAGGCTGGTGCTGTGACCACGTCCCTATGGAGCCTGTTCCAGGGGTGCCCAACCGCTGTCTGGGTGATGAACCTCTCCCTAATATCCTACCTAAACCTGCCCTGACACAACTTCAGGCCATTTCCTCAAGTCCTGTCGCTGGTGACAATTACATACCATTTCATACCGTAGTAGAAAAGTTACACTTCTTAAAGAAATTTATGCAGAATATTAAGGTTCAACTTGTTAGTATTTCTGTATCTGTTGTAAGGTTGTAGAGCTCTGTAAGCACTTGTGATGGTTTGAAAGCAAAACTAGTGAGAGGCTCCAAGTCAGAGATACAATTTAATAGAAAAAAAAAAAAAAAAAAAAAAAAAAAAAATATAAAATAAATGCAATAATACAAAAGACTCTTGACAGAGTCAGAATACAACCTGAGCAAGATGATGGAAGCAGCAATCTTGTAGAAAGGTTTGGTAGCTCTGATCCTCTGTAGATCCAGTGGGTAAGGTACTCTGTATTGTCCCAGATCCCAGATTATATGCAGGTGAGAATGCTTGGCTCCTCCCCCTGGGTGGAGCATCTCACAATGGAATAATGAGTCATACAGGGGGGTCGTTGATGGCCCATTAACGGGAGATAACTCCTGGTGGGAGTTATCTGTAAGTCATCAGCAGGCCATTAACAGAAAACACGTTATCAAAAGACCCATTAGCAGAGGACACCTTAACAAAAGACACCCTAACAGAAAGAGGGAGGGGAGAGTCTGGAAGAATGCTGCTTCAGCAATAGGTTTCCACAGTTCATGAAGATGGTGGTAGAATACTCCGTGCACGTTCTACACCACAACCCAGGACATAATCCACCCCTTATTCTATCACTATCTACATCATACCCAAATAAATACATTCTTACAGAGATATACATATATACATAGAGAATGTAACCTCACACACTGTTCTCACTTAAAATTAGGTTTCCCTGTGGCACACAACGGGTTTCCCCATCTTTCTGCATTACTTACCAAGTGTATCCAGGTCCTTGAGCAAAGACAATCCCACGGGTAGGCCTGCCTTTGTCTGAAGTGGGATTAATCTAAACGGTTTTGCCTAAAATGCCTTTCATGTGTACCACAGGGACTTTGTCTCTATCTACTGTGTGTAAGGGTTCAGACTGGGCAGGACCAGCTCGATTGATAGACCCTCGGGTGTTGACCATCCAGGTGGCTTTGGCTAAGTTCATTTCTCAGTTCTTGAAGGTCTCTCTGCCAAGTGCCTTCAGGGTAGTCTTTAGTAGTCTATTGCAGCGTTCAACTTTCCTGGCAGCTGGTGCGTGGTAAGGAATGTGATATATTCATTCAATGCTATGCTCTCTAGCCCAGGTGTTTATAAGGCCGTTTTTGAAATGGGTCTCATTGTCTGATTCAATTCTCTCAGGGGTGCCGTGTCTTTACAGGACTTGTTTTTCAAGGCTTAAAATGGTGTTTCGGGCAGTGGCATGGGGCACAGGATATGTTTCTAGCCATCTAGTGGTGGCTTTTACTATGGTCAGCACGTAGCGCTTTTCTTGGCGGGTTTGGGGAAGGGTGATGTAGTCAATTTGCCAGGCTTCCCCATACCTGTACTTTAGCTATTGTTTACCATACCACAGAGGCTTCACTCGCTTGGCCTGTTTGATTGCAGCGCAGGTCTCACAGTTGTGGATGACCTGTGAGATGCTGTTTATAGTAAGGTCCACTCTTCGGTCACGGGCCCATCGGTATGTTGCATCTCTTCCTTGATGACCAGAGGCATCATGGGCCCAACGAGCTAGAAACAATTCTCTTTTGTGCTGCTAGTCTAGATCTACCTGTGATATTTTCATTTTGGCAGCTTTGTCCACCTGCTCGTTGTTGCGATGCTCTTCATTAGCCCGGCTCTTGGGTACGTGTGCATCTACATGTCGAACTTTTACGGTCAGTTTCTCTACTTGGGCGGCGATGTCTTGCCAAATGTCAGCGGCCCAGATGGGTTTTCCTCTGCGTTGCCAGTTGGCCTTTTTCTAGCGAGTCAGCCATCCTCACAGAGCATTAGCTACCATCCATGAGTCAGTGTAGAGATAGAGCTTTGGCCACTTCTCTCGTTCAGCAATATCCAAAGCCAGCTGGACAGCTTTAAGCTCTGCAAGCTGACTCGATCCACTTTGTCTCTCGGTAGCCTGTGCAACTCGTCGTGTGGGGCTCCATACTGCAGCTTTCCATTTTTGGTTAGTGCCTACAATTTGGCAAGAGCCATCAGTGAAGAGAGCATGTCGTCTTTTAGCCTCCGGTAACTCATTATATGGTGGGGCTTCCTCGGCACGTGTTACTTGCTTTTTTTCTTCTTCAGACGACAATCTAAAAGTCTCACCTTCTGGCCAGTTTGTTATAACTTCTAGAATCTCAGGGCGATTTGGGTTTCTAATACGGGCGCGCTGTGTGATGAGGGCAATCCATTTGCTCCATGTGGTGTCAGTGGCGTGATGTGTGGAGGGAACCTTTCCTTTGAACATCCACCCCAGCACTGGTAGTCGAGGTGCCAAAAGCAGTTGTGTTTTAGTGCCAATCACTTTTGAGGCTGCTTGAACTCCTTCGTAGGCGGCCAAGATCTCCTTCTCTGTGGGAGTGTAGTTGGCTTCGGAGCCTCTGTAACTTCGGCTCCAGAATCTCAATGGTTGGCCTCGAGTCTCCCCAGGCGCCTTCTGCCAGAGGCTCCAGGACAGTCCATGGCTCCCGGCTGCAGAGTAGAGCACATTTTTCACGTCTGGTCCCGTCTTGACTGGGCCAAGGGCTACTGCATGAGCAATCTCATGCTTGATCTGAACAAAGGCTTGTTGCTGTTCAGGGCCCCAGTGGAAATCATTCTTCTTGCGGGTAACCAGGTAGAGAGGGCTCACGATCTGGCTATACTCAGGGATGTGCATCTTCTAAAAGCCTATGGCACCTAGGAAAGCTTGCGTTTCCTTTTTGTTAGTAGGTGGAGACATGGCAGTGATCTTGTTGATGATCTCTGTGGGAATTTGGCGACGTCCATTTTGCCACTTCACTCCCAGGAACTGGATTTCTTGAGCCGGTCTTTTAATCTTACTTTGTTTAATGGTAAAGCCAGCTTTTAGCAGAATCTGGATAATCTTTTCTTCTTTCTTGAAGACCTCTCCTGGGGTGTTCCCCTATACGATGATATCATTGATGTACTGCAGATGTTCCGGAGCCTCACCCTTCTCCAGTGCAGCCTGGATCAGTCCATGGCAGATGGTGGGGCTGTGTTTCCACCCCTGGGGCAACCGGTTCCAGGTGTACTGCACGCCCCTCTAGGTGAAAGCAAACTGGGGTCTGCACTCTGCTGCCAGAGGAATGGAGAAGAAGGCATTGGCAATATCAATGGTTGCATACCACTTTGCTGCCTTGGACTCTAGCTCGTACTGAAGCTCTAACATGTCCGGCACGGCAGCGCTCAGTGGTGGCGTGACTTCATTCAGACTACGGTAATCTACTGTCAGTCTCCATTCTCCACTGGACTTACGCACAGGCCATATAGGGCTGTTGAAAGGTGAATGAGCTTTAGTGACCACCCCTTGGCTTTCTAGTTTACGGATCATCTCATGTATGGGAATTACAGAGTCTTTGTCAGTGCGGTATTGCCGACGGTGTACTGTTGCTGTGGCAATTGGTACCTGTTGTTCTTCGACTCTCAGCAGTCCTACAGCAGAGGGGTCATCTGAGAGACCAGGCAAAGTATTCAACTGTCTGATGTTTTCTTTCTCTACTGCAGCTATCCTGAAAGCCCAACGATATCCTTTTGGGTCTTTGAAATATCCATTCCTGAGATAGTCTATGCCGAGGATACATGGGGCCTCTGGGCCAGTCGCGATGGGGTGTTTTTGCCACCCATTCCCCGTTAAACTTACTTCAGCCTTTAATACAGTCAGTATCTGGGACCCTCCTGTCACCTCAGAGATAGAAATGGCTTCTTTTCCTACATAACTTGATGGCATCATGGTACATTGGGCCCCAGTGTCAACCAACGCCGTATATTTTTGTGGGTCAGATGTGCCAGGCCATCGGATCCACACAGTCCAGTAGATCCGGTTGTCCCTTTCCTTTACCTGGCCAGAGGCAGGGCCCCCCTATTCCTGATCATGGCATACATTGTTCTCTCCCTGTAAATATGTTTCTGAGGTCCCTTCAAGAGGATCAGTCATATCATCATTCCTGTACCGTGTGGGGTTCTGTGCACGAGAAACCGGAGCGACATTGATTCTAGATGGGCTTCTTGTGGTAGGTGTTTCTCGTTTCAGCTCACGTACCCGGGCTGCTAAGGAGGAGGTGGGTTTTCCATCCCACTTCTTCATGTCTTCTTCATGCTCTCGAAGGAAAGACCAGAGGTTACCTCGTGGTGTGTATCTTCTCTCCCTGGCTGGGGAGCGCCTGCTCCTAATGGCAGAGACTTTTGTTGGCTCTGGTGAGACGTGGTAAATTTCTTCCTTAAGTTCTTCTTTCAGTTTCTGATGGCCTTCTGCAATCAACTTCCGGACTTGCTTAGCCAGTCCTGTTTCCACAGACGAGACATGGGTACGAATTGGTGCAGTGACAGTGTCTTCGTAAATTCTTAGTTTATTGGTCAGGACACTCACTCTGTCCTCACCTTCCCTCCATTGCAGTGTTGCCAGGTACCGTGAGTACATCTCTGGTCCAAGCCGTGCAAATCTCAACCACATCCGTGATGTGCAATGGACGTTATCTGGGCTTTTAGGAAATCTCTCGTCTTCTGAAAAAATGATCTCCAGCACGGCCAATTCCCTCAGGCATCGGATACTTTGTTCTATTGTGCTCCATTTTCCTTGGTGTACTTGGAGGTCTTCTTTACAAAGGTATCTGTCTTTCACACTTGTTAGCAGTCGCTGCCAGAGACTGAGAGGTTCTTGGGTTTTTCCAATTCCCTGGTCAATGACCACATCCCGGGACAGCGATCCCAGTTGTCTGGCCTCAATTCCATCCAGAATGGTGTCATTGGCTGCAGCGTCCCAGATGCGGAGCAGCCAGGTCAGGATGGACTCGTTGGTCTGGCGGGTGAATTCCCTTCGCAGGTCACGCAGCTCACCCAGAGATAGAGAGCGGGTGATGATCTCTGTCTCTGTTTCTTCTACTGGATGCGAAGGTCCTGCTGCATCCTCGTCAGTCACTGTGCGGACTGATTTGCTCTTTACTTTCTTCTTCTGAGTGGTGGCAACTGCTACTGGTTTAGGCTGTTCCAGTTCAGTGACGGTTTGTGTGGAGATGGTGACAGCACCTTTGGTTCTTTTCTCCTCTGTGACAGACTGCATAGATGTGGACACTGCTGCCTCACTTTTGGCTTCTTTTCCTTCTGTGATGGTCTGTGTAGATGTGGACACTGTTGCCTCACTTTTGGCTTCTTGTCCTTCTGTGATGGTCTGTGTAGATGTGGACACTGTTGCCTTGCGTTTGGCTCTCTTTTTCTTTGTGGCAGTCTGTGTAGATGTTACTGCTGTTGCTTTGCTTTTCATTCCCTCTACCTCTTCCTTAAGATGCTGTATCACACCATGTAGTGTTTTGATTCTGAGCATTGTGTGGGCTGTGCAGAGGAGACCGAGCAGGACTAACAATAACCCTATGCTGTCCTTGGCATTCAGAGGGTACTCAATATTTACAAAAACTGCTGTGTCATGCCTGAAAAGCTTGAAAAAATCATTCTTTACCCCTCCCCACAGGGGCTGGGTGAGATTATTGAGGCCCTGGATGTAGCATCCTGGACCAGAACAGGAGTACAAAGCTGGGTATATGTTCTGAATGATGTTCATTGCCTTGGAGTTTATCAAGCCATGGACATAATAGAGCAATAAAGCAATTTTAGTACCATACCTTGGTCTACGCAGGAGCATTAAGACCGGCAGATAGTACCCCAGGTGCGGAAAAATATAGAGAGATAGGTACAAGACACATGTGAGCATGCTGAGCATCATGGCAAACAGGTGCCTGCCTCAATATGAAATTGTAATTCTGACTTTCCTCAGTGCCTCTTGCCCCACGTTGGGCGCCAAATATGTGATGGTTTGAAAGCAAAACTAGTGAGAGGCTCCAAGTCAGAGATACAATTTAATAGAAAAAAAAAAAAAAAAAAAAAAAAAAAAATATAAAATAAATGCAATAATACAAAAGACCCCTGACAGAGTCAGAATACAACCTGAGCAAGATGATGGAAGCAGCAATCCCGTAGAAAGGTCTGGTAGCTCTGATCCTCTGTAGATCCAGTGGGTAAGGTACCCCGTATTGTCCCAGATCCCAGATTATATGCAGGTAAAAATGCTTGGCTCCTCCCCCTGGGTGGAGCATCTCACAATAGAATAATGAGTCATACAGGGGAGTCGTTGATGGCCCATTAACAGGAGATAACTCCTAGTGGGAGTTATCTGTAAGTCATCAGCAGGCCATTAACAAAAAACACGTTATCAAAAGACCCATTAGCAGAAGACACCTTAACAAAAGACACCCTAACAAAAAAAGAAAGAAGAGAGTCTGGAAGAATGCTGCTTCAGCAATAGGTTTCCACAGTTCATGAAGATGATAGTAAAATACTCCGTGCACGTTCTACACCACAACCCAAGACAGCACTTTAAAAAATTTAAGACTGTTTGATTGATGCAACTGTAACTTAGGTAGCCTTCATTTCTTTGGGAAAGGTACCCTTCGCTAATGGGACTGCATGTATTTCCTAAAGATGTGAGTTACATTGCACTGGAAAGAAACCTTAAGGCCATGGAGTCCATGATCTTTATGCTGCAATACACCAATGGACCACATAGGCAAGTCTTTTTACTCTTCTTATTTGCCTTTTTGAGGTGGCCATGCACCAACATGCCAGAGAGATATCCTTTCTGCTGTTTTAAACATGATAATACCTGAAATATTTGCCTCCTTTTTAATGTTGTTGTTTTTCTTCAGGATCATATTGATAGCTCACAGTCATCTGTGGCTGACTGACATTGCCAAGTCCATTTCTTCTGTCATCTCCTGCCGGTGACTTCACATGTCCTAGCAAGCTGTTGTCAGAAGCAGATGAGCTGCTGTGGACCTGTGCAAACGTGTTGGTTATTGCTGTGTGCATGCCTCCTTCCATCCAGCATCAGAGCTCACTGGTCTTACACCACAAATTAGCTTTATGTCTGCAACCTAAAGGAGCCCTAAATGAGACACCATGAAATATCATCTTGCCCTCATATCAAAAACAGAGATGAGCCTTTCTTGAAGAGGTGGACAAGGTGTGCTTCGCTTACTCCTGAGAAGTGCTGTACCATAAGTGACAATGTTTACCAGTGGAAACCAGCCACCCAGCACTGGCAGTGTCCCAAACTGCTCCTATTCCAACCAGCCACACGCCTTACTTGTCACTGACGGATTCACGGTGTGTGTGCAGTGGATGACTAGTGGTGGCTTTGTGTTGCCAGGGCACGATGCCACAGAGCTGCATTTCCCCTCCGCATGGCCTCCATTTGCCTTTTTCCGCATGATTATCACCCATCTGTTGCCCTCTGCCATGTGTGGGAGGGCAGCAGATGGGCCAGAAAACTGGAACACAGGAAAGCAAGTTCTGAGAGGCAAGGAGAGAAAGCGTAAGGTCAGAAGAGAAATCCTTAGACTAGCTCCAGGAAAAGGAGCACTCCATGAGAGCATACTTACCATCGATGGAAACCCCAGAAAGAGAAATTAGGCAAAAAGGACACCACTCAGAAGGAAACAATGAGGATTTAATACTTTTGCTTTTCACTTATAGAACCATCAGTTTCATTCAGTTTGTTGACTTACCTGTAAAGACCATAGTATTTATTTACCTACATAATACATCACTGCAAACCCATGGTTGTTAGACATGTGAACAAAACAGTTTTTTCCAGGCTCCAGCTGTGGCACTTCAGCTTAAAGACTACATGGTGGGAGTAAGAGACCAAGATGATCTCTACAGAGCCATCACAGTGCCCTCAGCATTTGCAGCCTCACTAACAGATTGGTAAGAAAAATAACAGTCAAAGTAAGTATTTCCTAACTAATATTTTCTTTACCTGCAGGAAAAATAACATTTCATAAATGCATGTCACCAATGTAGCAGAGATCCTACAGGTAGTAAACCAAGTCATATTTCTTCACCACTAATTCTGCTAGGTTCTCATCAACAGATGCATGTTGATGTTCCCATTGGTCATAAACATAGTCATTAGGCTTTCTCTTTTAATTTATTTATTTTTAGCTGACAATACCAAAATTTACTTTGAGGCAATTGATGTTTTTAGCGGGGCAGCTTGTGAATCTGTATCTCTTATATTTGTAGTTGTCAGTGTCATTCACTTTGATTCCAGCGAGAAATTAAAGTTTATGCTCTCAAATCCACTGATGTTAGATGCTGATTAAATGAATATTTCAGTGTCCCTCCAGCATCAGGTAGAAATAATGTATGCAACTCCCATATCCCCTCAGAATTTTTCTCAGAATACGCAAACTCTGTGCTTGTCTTTACCCCCACCTCTTCCGCTTGCCCAGCCACAATGCAGAAAGTAGTGTAAAAAATTGTGCCTTAAACAGTATTTCTGAGTTTTGTCCTTAATTATGATGAGTTCCCAAATTCCATAATATTTGATATTCTGTGAAGCTGAGCATCACTGAATTGTGGAGAGCTGAGTATTCAGCCAGTGCTCAGCACATATACAGCATTTCAGACATTCAAATCCTCACTCAAAAGAAAGTAAATGCAAGGGAAATTATGAATTACACTGGAGGGGAACTTAAGATACAGGTGGCAGGAATCTAATGAGGAGAAATAAAGTAGTGTTCAATGAAAGAAAAGAAGACACAATTTTAATATGTTTGGAAGCATCTAATTAAATTAGTGATATTTTTCTTGAATGGCTACATGTGTATGAGTATGATATTTGTAATTAACATTGATTAATGCTTGACACTTATTTGTGGTTAAGGGCTGAGGATCTGAGGCCTTCAGCATCACACAGGATCATGCATCTTCAGGTGCAAATGAACTGCATGCTACCATCAAATAATATCAGATGCTAAACTCAAAGTATGCCCTGATTTATTCCCAATAAAAGTCTTGTCAACAAGCCTTATTCTTTCATTGTGAGCAATAACCAGTGGTACAACACTAAGCTACAACAGAACTCTGGGTGATTTCTGGGAGAGGAGAACAAAGGGAGTCCTAGTAATGTCTCAGGAGGGTAGAGTAATGGCTCGTGGGTTTCATACTCTGAAGCTGGCAGAACAGGAACTTGAATTTAGGTCTTCGTTGTTCATGGCTAACCAGTCCTCTACATCCTCTCAAGTAGGAGCCACAAAGAACATTTTCAGTGAGGTGCCACTACAAGACACGTTGGAATTGGACTCAGAGTCTCCAGGCGTAAGAGGTGAAGAAAGACATGAAGCAAATGTTGGCAGTCAGCTGGGCAGGGGCCCCATTTCTGGTTTGGGGTCATTATAGTTTGTTGACACAAGCCATTTTATGTTACTGAAAACTTTATTTTTCCACTGCACAAAAGGGGGGAAAAATTGAAACTTTGAAGGCTGTGAGAAAGTAGAACTGCTGTCCTCTCCTCAGCTCCTTGAGTGATTTCTGGTTCACACAGGAAGTTGACCATCCTTTAGGCCATCTTGCCATGCAAGCCTCTGCAGTAACAAATGCCCTGTTTATAATCGGTACTAAGATATAAAAGTGGCTCCTTCTCACACTCTATAGTTAACAAAAATCTATTCAGAGGTTTGAATTTCCGTGCAAATAACCCCCTCATCTGCAATAGTCAAAGGAGTGGAAAATACAGGAGAGTCTTTGGAGAGTTAACACCCAGACCCTGTGAACACGAAGATGATTATTTTCCTCTACAAGGCTTTTTCACATGTGATAAGCTTGGCATGTTGCCTTGGTTAAGTGTCAAGCTCTGAATGTTTTTGGTTTTGCCTGGTGGTCCTGAGGAGTTACTGGAATACTTGTTGGACCTGTTTTATATCACTGTGTGCACTGATAGTGACATTGAGAAGAAACAGGTAGAGGAGTGGAAGGGGGATCTGGATTTTCTCTTGTTCAATTCTGATAGCAGTCTCCCTGTCTGCCCAGGCAGCCCTACAGCTTCCTCCAGTCTTTCTTTGGCTCTTTGACTGTGCTTTTTACATTATTACATTGTAATCTCTGCTTGTTTTTTGGGGTTTTTTTTCCCCTCTCTTGCTCCCAAGGGATAGTTGTCAAAACTCCTTATCTGTTGATGAATGAAAGGAATT
Organism: Trochalopteron elliotii; assembly: GCA_024734555.1. Taxonomy (NCBI): domain Eukaryota; kingdom Metazoa; phylum Chordata; class Aves; order Passeriformes; family Leiothrichidae; genus Trochalopteron; species Trochalopteron elliotii. The sequence continues at coordinate 1,712,251 of JANPWX010000022.1, forward strand.
TTTGTCTCCACTGCCTGGAACTGGTTAATGCAATTCTGGACAATACCACTGGGTCACTGAGTCAAGTGAACAGCAAAAGTTTAAACACATAGAAAGATTTTGTTTGGTGCCAGTTTGTATCGTCATTTGAAGATATTTTCTGCCATGCAAGAAAGTGAAAAAGACAAGACTGAAGGCAGTTGCAAAGAGTTTCTAGAACTGAAGAATAAACATTACCAAATTCTGCAACTTAAATTTTGGCAGTGGAAATCAAAAGAGAGATGCTTTAACATTTGCACTAAAAAGCATTTTCATTCTGTTGTTGGAACACTTTTTCTCATTACTGTTCATTAGATTCTGATGCCAATCATGTTGTTGTGTGTTTGGTGTGAGAAATGGTATTTCTGGCCAAAACCTGCTTATCTGGGTAAAGACAATAGACATTGTCTATAAATACAAGACCCAACAATAACAGCTATGCTCTCTGGCAGTGACCCAAACCCAATTCTATAAGGTCCTGTGAGTTTAACATACATCAAATGACACCTTGCAGAACTGAAATTTAAAGTAGTAAGAAAATACTTTAAAACTCTGAAACCTAAAGCCCAAGTCAATTTCTATTTTCAGCATTTTTAAGCTACAGTGCTGAGAACAATCTTGAACCTGCCTTTGTTGAAGCCAAATGTGCCATTGCTTTCAGGCCAAGCTCTACCTGTTTGTTCCAGACACAGTACTACTGTGTCCCAACCTTGGATGGCAGCTGTTTGGGACAGAAAAATCTTTGTTTGAAAAACTAGATTAAATATGTGTGTGTGTGACTCCTGAACTCTCCATAGTTCATTGAAATCATTATTAAAAATGATTACTCATAGATTCTTGTGTTGATAACACTTCCATATGACCATATGTAGTCATAGAGAAAATTCATGTATTTGTGGAGAAATGCTCGTTACCCCGAGTAGAAGCTTCGTCCCAGTATTTGCACAAACAAAGCTCTGCCTGGATAAACATGAACAACAGACAATCAGCAAGCAAGTATTCCTTTGAATGGAAAGTCTTGGCTTGGAGCTTAAGCCAGACTCCTGGAAGCCAACAGGAGTCATCCCATGGATTGCAATGAGCTTTGTATCATGCCCTTTATTCACAGCAGTGTTTGCAAATCATCTTTTGCAGTATTCACCCAGCTGAAATCATACTGCAAGCATATTCATATGGTATATTCACATAAATATGTGCTGTGATTCATAAACAAATTACATTTGCATCTGTCGACTATGGCTGAGGAGCAACAATAAAGAAAATAACAACAGAGAGGAAAGGGAGAAAAAAGTGATAATTGTATGACAGTGAAAGGAAGAAACTCGACTATATTTCCATATCATCACAGGTATCAGGTAGCAAGGGCTTAAAAGGTTCCCTTGGAAGTTTCCAGAGAGTTCTATGCAGAAAAATGCTATTTAATTCCTGTAGACTAAAAATGCCATTGTTTATTTCAGACCATTTCAGGAAAATGTTTATACAGTAACTTTTAAACTTTCAATCCCATCTCTTGCACTTCCAATCCTGTCTTGACTTTTCAAGAATGTCCTTTTTATACATCTGAATTTTTGTTTGAAAAGCCAGTATGAATGACAGAAGGATTCAACCTCAAATTTAAGGTTCTCTGGGGACAGCTGTTGCATTACAGTAAAAAATTGCATATTAGAAAAAATAAAAGGCTTTCTTTGGTGTGTGTGTGTACATTTATGCTCACACTCTAAAAGAGCCAGTTTTAACTTGAAAACAATATTTTTTACTTCTGTTTCCTTAGGAAAGTGCCAGCATTTGTTTTTAGTAATTGTTTTTGTAATACTTTCTCTTAAGCTGAGAAAATGGCCTGTCAGCTGATTCTACCTCTGGTTTATGAAAAAGCGTGAGTACATATGATTATAGAAACACCTACTTAATCATCCTCCTAGGTATGCCAGGACTTGTAGGGAACCAAACAAGGTCCTTGTCACCCCCTCACTCAGACATGTGCCCATGCAATCCACTGAGCTGGCTTATGTGCAGTGTTATAATGCTGTTTCTTCCCAAGCCTTGAGCCAGGCTTTGAAATGCATTACAAGATTTCACTTATTCATGTTCTGAATCCTGTCCCCTCTGTACAGACTATCTATAAAAGAAAGAATCAGCCTTCTCAAAGCAGACTAATTGTGTTGGATGCCCAATTAAAGACAAATTAAGTGGGCCTGATTTCATTTCAGAAGGTGTGGAAACACCATGGTAAGACATCTTGGTTTAGATTTCCAAAACCAACCTTGTCTTCTGAAAATTTTATTCCAGATTTTTATAAGCACTTGGCTGGAAGGACTGAAGAAACCTTCACTGTAAGACGGATTCTCACGACACAGGGAGAATCTGTGTGAAACCTCATGTTGCCTGTCTTTGGTTTAAGAAATAAATGAGTTAATCATGAAAGCACATATCTGGGGAGTTTCAAACTATAGGATCGTGCAGGCTTTGTACAGCTGGGCACTCATAATCAGTTATAGCATAAAAAGCAGAAAGGTCCTTATTACTTTCCATATAATTTTTTATTTCTCTCCAAATATCAATGTTATATTGACTGTTAATCTGGAAAACCTCATTTAATGTCAGCTTGCTCACAGTTATGAAAATTCAGGTAATGTATTCCTGCTACTAATTGTATTTGAGAAAGTGTTATTAATTTCATATATCAAGTTCGTAGTGGCCATCTGTTCCCTCCGAACTGCTGCGTCTCCCTCCATCTGCCCTGTTTTTCTTCTGCTAATCGGGTGGCAAGGGCTCAGATGATTGGGAAGTTTCACTCTGACTTTTGATTTGTCACTCATCATCAAGCCAGCTGTGCATTTTTAAACAGACTCTTGCAACGGGTGGTGCTGAATTTAAATCTTACTGTCTGATTTTTTTTAAAATAAAACTTTTTTATTAAAAAAAAATCAAAAAGAAGACAGATTGTATTTTCTACTGTGTAAAATGTGCTTTGCTGCCACTAATTTGGCTGCATCTGCACTCTCATGAATAAAGATGACGGTACATGTCCAGGATATTATTAGGGACTGTGGAGAGTGGGGAAGAATTTCAAGTGTGGAAAGACACCACAAGTTTCTAGCACTCAGAGTAGTGAGCAAGCACATGTCAAGGTTCTGGCTTCAGCTGGCTCTGACTGAAGTTAGTGCAGACCTTTCAGATACAAACAGTAGAAAATGCTCATGCTTTAAGTAGACAAAATTATTAAATAAGGATAGAATGGTCTTTAAATGCTTTTCCTTCCTTTATTCCCCATAAATCCAGACACAACGTGATCACTGAAAAACTTTCAGGATCTATGTTTCATATTGCTGTGAAATTCACATTTTCCCTGTTTTAAGAATGAGGGAATTATCAGGCAGTTGCAGGCTTTGAAGTTCTTGTGAACCCCAAATTCCCAGAATACTCCAAGCACTCCATCCCCAAGGATGGCCTATAGCAGGTGCTGGGAACAGGGAGACCTGTAGAAGATCAGAACAATCAGACAAGATGAACTCCACACTCAAGAAAGTAATTTTTATAATTTCTGGTAGTAAAAAGGTGGTTGAAATTCTCAAACATAGCTTTTATCTCCATTCCAAAATCCACATTGCTTTTAGCTATAATGATTCTAGATATTTCTGTTATTCATGCAAATGCTCAATTCCTTTTGACTGTTGTTGAAACGATTCAAACCTCAAGTGAAAGATTAAATATTTATGCCTAGCACAGAGGGGATATTGCAAGAAACGATTGGCTGAAATTAAAGCAGACTAACTTCAAGCTGTACAAGAGGAGGAAATTCCCAGACAATGAGATGTATTAAAGTATGGAATAAAATTGTAAGGGATATTTTGAAAGCTTCACCACTTGGCCCGTTTGAAACATGGGCTGACAAAACAGCCTAAAACATGCGGCAGTGGAAATAAGGTGAACAGGATGGTTTATCAGGCTCCTTCTGCATCAGATTTCTATTGTTCTGCAATCTGATTTATGAAATCCAGACAGCACAAGGACGTTGCAAGTGGTATTTTATCATAGTACCTGAAGCATATGATACTGTTTTACAACTCAGAGGTGAAGTTTGATGGCTTCTCTTTGCAGGGGTTCATGAGAACATTTCCTCTGCTTTATATTTATGAGAGGTCTGAAAAAAAGATCACATGTGGAATCCTGTTTGCAATAGGCAGAGACAAAAAAGAGACTTGCCAAATCTATCACATACTCTTTGCAGTGTATTCTCCACACAGAGATATGCACGCCTTGGATCTTTGGGGCAGTTCTGTATGAGAATACAAATATTTTCTGTACTGAAAAGTATTTCTGTTAAAGCTATTTCTGAATAAAAGTACATGCAAATTTTATGTGTATCTATTGCAATATTACAACCACCTCTGTTTTATTTGATTTTCCCATTTCAGCAGTCCCAGCATTCTGATAAAAATAAATATTTAAAATTGCCATGTTTCACCCAGGACTTATCTGCTGCCAAGGAATACCACAAATGTTACCTGTTCCTGTTGTGAAAATGTAAGTACAGGCCAACCTGTTCTGAAGTTTTGAGAACCTAATCAAATATCTCACTTATCTTGCTAACACAATCCAATAGGTAAAATGTTCTACCCGGTTTCAATTGGTGGGAACAGAATAGGGCAGGAGCAAGAGGAGGGCTGTCACAATGTCCCCTGTCTGACAGTATTACCAGGATTTTTACAATCCTGTGTGCATCCTTTCATCTCGTTTTATTCACAGCAAACATAGTTTTTGTACATCATTATAATGCATTGTATTCACAGGTCACAGCATTTGTATGCACAGGGGACCAGTTAAGCTCGTGGTTGATCATTTCCAGGTAGACTTGATACACTTGTGGGTGTAACCGTGGTAACTGAGTGTCACTTTTTTGGAACTTTTCCAAAGACATGTACCCAAATACAATATTGGCAGTGTGGAATGAATCTCTAATTAATTTTAAAAAACTGAGTTATAGTCCAAGTTTTGCAAGGTAGCAAAAAATTCCTTTTGGATTTCAATTCTAGCCAAAAGGGCCCTGTAAACTAAAACTGGAACTTGACTCTCTTTTATCACTGAGCATTTTTATTTTACCAATATTTTTTTTCTATAAAAAACATTATTTAGAAAGAAAAATCCGAAGTCAAAGCACAATACGACTATACAGTTTTAGTATGGATCATAATGTAACTCCTTTAATTACCTTGCATTTGTCTGTTTGTTCCACTGTACTGCATTTTAATGCATCCCATGAAGAGAACCATTTCACTGTTGATATTAAATCATGGAAAAAAGTCACATCATATTGTTATTTCCTGGCTCCTCTGCAATATGAGGTGTAAGTATTCAGGTTATTCCTGAATTTTTCAAGTTGCAAATGTGTCTTTTGTAAGGCCTTACATGTGTTTGCTTTTGCCGAAGTGAACACCATAATTGCCATTATTAATAGTAGTGATAAAACATTTACCTGGCATCATTACTTTGACTGCAGTCCACATGTGTAATCTCCTTCTTCTGTTTATCAAGTAAGCAACCCTGAGACAATTAGTGCCATAACAAGTAAAAAGCTGGAGTAAGATCAATATCTCCTGTAACAGCTCCCAGCTCATTACACTTCAGCACAGCTATACCTTGTTGTGCGAAAGGAGTCCATCTGTCTTTCCAAAAATTCAGTTAGAAGTCACAAACGCAGTGATTACACAACATATTAATACAACAAGCAAAAGTAGGTAGAAGCAGCAGATGAAAAATGTTGGGTAAGAATGCCTGTAATAAAATTAGCCCTTGTAGAGCACACTAACTCATATCTTGTGGAAATTTTCTAAACAGGGAAGATGCACAGCAAAACAACCCACATATAAAGCTGTCACAGAAAGGTAGTTTTGCTTTTCATACTTGTCTTGGAATCCAGAAAGGAAGAGGTTGTGGTACTCCTCAAGACATTTCTCAAGATGATTTGAATGTAGATGGTGCCCAGGAAAAGAAGGTTAAATAAAACCAATATATTTACTTTATTTCCAGGTCACATGCCAACCACAGAACTGGTGTAATTGCCCTAAATATTCTAACTGGCACAATGTTCTAGCCAAGATGAGGCCACTACAGCACTGGTCTGCCCTGAGGAGCCCCCTTGCAATGAAAGTAACATGCCAATGTGCAGTGATGTTCTGCTGTCTTGAGGGCACCGACCCAGCACAGCAGGATTCAGAGCTTTTCACCAGGAGAAAAAGAAAACTTCCCTGAATTAACTTAACACTGCTCGTTCGTCTGTGACTTTTCATTGTTTTTATCTGTGATTTGTCATTGTTGAATCCCTGAAGAAGGTGATCAAATGGGGATGGAGACCAGATAAAAGCAAGCCATGTCCTAACCTTTTCATAGACACAAGGATAAGAGTCAGAATCTTAAAGAAATGTGTCTAAATTCATTGATGAGAATGAATATTTAATGTCTAAACACCTTTAAATATCCAGTTTCAAAGGACTAGCCTGGAGGTCATTTGTCTGTAAAGAATGTTTGCCATAGCAGTAAGCTGATGCATCCTCTAAGAGGTCTTGATTAATCCAATTCCATGTTCTCCAAAGGAGCACAGCACTACTTTCCTTCCCAGTATCTATGGCTGAGAACAACTGACAAATCTGGCACCACCAATAATGTGGCATACAATCTGTAATATTCCTATGTAGAAGAAATCCATGTTCACAATGGCTCTTCCACTGCTTTCTTGCCAACATACAGCCCATAGGTTATCACAGACTGCTGTAAAAAAACACTGTAGGACATTGAGCCTGAGAGATAACCCAATCAAGGCAAGAGTCCTGTATAACTAATGACTGATCAGAGCTGTTAGTGGCCAGAACATTCAGATTTCCCTTCTTGAAGTCCATCTGTGGGAAGGAGAATGTGCAATGTCTACAGAGACAAGACAGAAGTGTACAAAGCCTTTATATAAAATTCTTTACCCCTATTTTACAAGAAAATCATTCCTGAGGAAGAGTTCTTCATTTTCCAGACAGGAACTGTTAAGTACAGTATATGCTAGGTTAAATTACAGACCAAAGTAATTGTACAGCTTTTGTAATGCCAAAAATTGAAAGAAAAGTTGGGCTCTGGCCATGTACATACCAGCACAGTAATAATTTCTTTTCCAAGTCTAGTCCTATGCCTTTTCAAATCAATTGTTAAGCTGCTAGATCAGATAATTGATGACTAACAATAAAACATGTTTCCCTCTTCTGATTTCTTTCCTATCCTTGTGACCAGTGAAAAAAAAATAGTTATGCTATGTTTTGGGAATTTATATGTACATTTGTCAATGAGAGCAGACTTAAGTAAAAAGTCATGTCCTCAAGCTAAAATACCACTATCCCCTCTCTGCATGGGTAATGGAACAGATTCACCTTCACCATAACATTGGACTGAATTACATGTTATAGTCCTTGACATGCTTTGACATGACTAATGTGACCCAGCTGGTCTCTGCAGTAGAAAAATGTGAACATAGAATGTGTGTTTTATGAGACACACATATAAGTTGACAACGAAAAATACCCGTGGTTTTGTTTGTGCGATTCAACCAAAAATAAAAATAAGAGGAGAGAAATCCATGAGCTTATAGGGCTCTGCAAATACACAAGCTGTCATATTTCAGTATTTACAAGTATTTAAAGGTAGTGGGTAACAGCGTGTTTGTAGACAGTGGGTTACCAAGTGTACGTGTGTAAACTGTTCCCTCTGTCGTTTAGAGGATGACCATAGAGCCAGCTTTTTTTTACTGCAGTGTTTAAGCAGGAACCATATGATACTATGTTTTATTTAAAATTGGACTTGTACCACTGAGGCTGGAAACTTGTATCTTTAGAACAATTTCATATTGCACAGTGCCGCCATATGTTGCCTACTTTAGTGTTTTTAAAGAGATTGCTTACTGCCTAAAGGTAGCATGTCTCAAATTTACAAATCACATATTGCTTGAGGGCACAAGTGAAACCATTGATTTAAGAGAATGCAATATGCTTAGTTTAAAGGTGTTAATTCAACTCCATCATCTTCCAGCTTTCCTTACATTGAAATATATATTAGTATGGGGCCAGGGAAATTAAAAATTGGGACTACAGGTTCTGTAATTGTGTTTCAATCTTTAAAGGAAAGAAGAAACTGGCTGATTAGGTAGACAGACACATTTAGAATAAGTGTTCTTGGAACCTCTTGAAGTGAACACCCTGCATTATGAAGCTGGCCTTTTACATTTCTCATCATTAGTGTAAATGGAAAAGTAGCCACCAGTATCTTGCAACTAATTTAGCAGATGGACTTGTTCTAACATTTTCTCTGAATTACCTTGTGCATATTTTAAAGGGGAAACTTGTCATTTTTTAATATATTTTAATATTTAACTTCCTTAAAAAATTTGGATTGCTCACAGTAATTTAATATATTTCTATTCAGTGTTTGCCTTCAGATAGCTGCTTCAAATTTGAAGATAGAAAAGTCCTAATCCCTCCAGAGGTAAAATCATTACCCTATTCTCTACTGCTTTATCAATTCTAAATTAAAACATTTCAAGTGATGAAACTTTGAGTATTTCCCTTAAATATATGCCATAACAAAATAATTCTCTCTGGCTTCATAGCCTAAGGGTGATGAGCAGCTCTTACAATATTGTCATTATTACTTTATTTTGCTGTATTTCTGTTAATCTACCTGATGAGAACTGATGCCAAAAATAAAAAAAATTGTAGTCCCATTGTAGTGCAGTGACCCATAACAAAAATGACTCTGTCTCCAAGAGCTCATTGTGTAGCCCTTGGGCATAAATACACAGGTGGACAAAAAAGCAAACAAACAGTACAGAGTGCTGATAGAACACAGGAAGCATCTGTGCTCGGGGCTTCAGACACAGGGGATCTTGCTTTCTTACTGCTTGTAAGGAGGGAGATTGGATGAAAACCAGTCCGGCCCTCAGTTTCCAGCATCATCTGTGCAGATCTGGACCAGCAATTCTGTCCAGCGCAGTGTGAGCCAGTGTGTTAGCAGCGTGGAATGCTGGAGAGTTTGAGGTATTATAGAATGAAGTCCCAGAATACTCTGGAACCAGGGGGTTCTCTAAGAGAGAGTAAGGTGCCAGCTTTCTACATTTAATGGGGAAAAACATTCAGAAAGAGCTCAGGTATGCTTCATAAAGAAGCCAATGTCTGATGCTGCTGTTCCTGTGGCCTAAAAGAGCAGTCTGCATGAAGGGCTCAGGACAAGGGTCACTGTTGGCAGGTTGTGTTTTCATCCCTTTTATTGCCTCAGCGTTAAATGGAATGCTGGTAAATATGTCAAAAATGAACACTGAAACAGAGCCTGAATAGGTCATGCAATTATATGTCCTGGTTTCTACAGTATTTCATTGTCGCTGAGAGACTGGAATGTGAAGTTTCAGAAATAACCTTTATTTTTTGCATAAATTCTGTCCATGTTTCATGTATTTCTTGCTTTCTAATAAATTTGATAATAAAGGCATTTTTAAGCACTTTGGTGACAGGTTCCAGATAGAGTGTATTTTTTGGGAAATGCTGACACCGGCTGCTGGGACTCACACCAGCAAGTCAGGTAATTCTTTACAGGAGCCGTCTGTGGTGTGTGCTGAACAGTCTCCAGTTTCCAAAGCAAGCGTTCAACTCTGCAGCTCACAAGCCATCCCCATTAGTAAGGACCAGCACTGGTGGCGTCCTTACAATGCTTACACGTCACTAAACAGACTTCAAAAATACCACTGTGGCTTAATTTACTTAATATTAGTATACATGTTAACTTAATACCTTTCTTTCTTTTTTTAAAAAAGGGCAGTTTACAGGACGCTTTCTTGTCAGGTAATAGCTCTGGGGATTAATTCAGAGAGCCCTTTCTTGTCAACGCAGGCGGCAGCCCCCTGCCATGGGCAGAGATTAGGTGCCCCCCAAGGCTGAGCCGAGCCGGTTGGCGCCTTTATGCAGGCGACCTTTGTGTGGCCCATGCTGTGGCTGCCGGTTTGAAGCCTGTGAGGAGGAGATTAGGCCGTCCCCAGCCGGCCAGCCGGCGCTGGGTGTGGCTCATTCCCATTTTGGCGAGCAGATGGTGGCAGCCCAACAGGTGCACCCTGATGGTGGCAGCGGGCCCGGCGCATCTGCTGGCCGGGCAAGGGGGAGGCTGCTCCCCAGCCCCACACCAGCTGCACTCTACGGGGCAGGGTACAGCCAAGGTGCTGAGAGATGAAGGCTGGTGACCTTCAACTATTAACCTTTTTACATTACACTCTGGAAAGGGATGGTATGGTAAGAATGCTTTGATCTGGATATTATGGGATGAAAAATGACCGGAGACTAGGAGGTGATTGATTACTAGCTGTAGGAAGTGGTGGGCAGTTTGATTTTGGGCTCTCCAGCAAGTGGCAGGGTCTCTCAGCCACTAAAACCCACCTTTGCAGCAGTTGTTTCTCAGGGCATCAATGAATGGAGGCTGCACTGGCTCCACATTATTTTGGCTTTCTACTCAGAAGTAGAACAATCATGATGACTGGGATTTTTAAAGTCCTTCATGCTCAATCCCCCTCCTCTCCCCACCAAAAAAACCCAGTCTCTTTTATGCAACAGTCCCTGAACTTGAGGCAACATCATATGTTAATCTGTTAGTTTACTTACAAGCAGCACAAGAAGGAATGGACTCAAGATGAAAATAATACTGCATTTCTAAGAAATGTTTGTCTTAGCTTCCAAAGTTTATGTTCTGTATTACCTTCTCACTTTATACATGTCTGTATTCAACCCTTTCCTTCCCAGCTTGACCAGATTCATACTCTCCTGCCTCACACTTGCTTTAGTCCAGCCCTCGACCACCTCACCTATCACCCTTGCATAAACAAGCAGCTCTCCTGCTGATCATCTCGGCTCAGATTTAGAGTTTTTAGCTATTCTTGCTCTAACTCTTCTCCCTTCCTGTTTCTCCTTTTGCTCTGCTTTTGGTCTGACTCGAGGTAAGGTCTGCTCTTCCCCCAGGGCCCTTTAACTCTGCTGATGTTCTGTGTCCCTTGCAAGGTCTTTGCAAACCTGGCAGTTTCTGCTAGACTAACAGCTGTCTCCATCTCTGGTAGCTCTGGGGCTTTCCAGGGTCAGAAGCACATCATGAAGCAATGAATTTCACAACTCTCATGTGGAAAAAATACTGGCCCATATGAGTTTAGAAGAAACATTCTGGTTCAGAGGATACACAACAACCTGACAGAGTTGTGTAGAAGTCCCACAAAAAGGAGCTGCTAAAATGCAGCCAAAGATGAGAAAGTGCAGTGGATGTGTTTGAGGTGGGTAAAAGGGTGGGTTATTGCTCTACACCTTCATGTTTTCAGAAAGCCTTAATCGCTGGGCTGAGCTGCAAGCTGTTGCTTCTTTCTGTTGGTCATCCTCAGTTCCTCCCATGGCTGGAGAAGAGAAACACAGATGCAGCAAGAAGTGTTTCCATCAAAGCAAAAGTTGAAGTACATAATGTCTGGAAAGATGAGTGGTGGTGTCCAGACTTGTCTGGGTGCCTATTTGGGGAACTGGAGAGCAGCTCTAGTTGCAGTTACATGAATCCTGAGTGTCCTTTAGCGGATTCATTTGGAAGACTATATAATTAATATCAAGCAGATTGCAGTCTCACACCAGAATTGCCAGGAAAGGGTACAACTGCCTTCCAAAGAGGAAATTCTTTGGTGGAAGCAGGAGCTGGCTACAATGATGGAGAAATAACTTCATTAATTGAAACCAACCTGAAGGAATGGGAGAACAAGTTATTGGATCTACAATTAGGATAAATTCTTAAGTTCGTAGTTCTTTCAATTCTTTAAACTCCATTATCCCTTTTTCATCTTTGCAAGGTATTGGTAGTTGCTCTGCACTTAAAGATATCAAAAATCACTTTATTTTGAAAGAGGGAAGACTTCTCCTCAAATATATTTTATTCAAACACATTTACTCCTAATTTCAAATGATTATTCAGAAGTTTAGGTTGGTGAAAGAAGTAGGCAGTGTAAAATTTTTAAAGAAATTCTTACTGCAAATATAGATAAATTCATACATAGATATTTTCAACAGAACTACTCATGTTTAATTTTTGTGATTTTCTCTGGCAGGTAATAAAATACTTCAGCCATCACAAATACCTATATAATATTGACCTCGTGTTTCTGAGGATTTTACAAGCCCTAAAAATAAGCCCTTGTGAATATGGGCTCCATCTAAATGCTTTTTAACCACTACACTACATGCTTGAAAAGTGACAGCATACCAATAGAGTATTTTACAAAATAATTAAGGTAGTTATAGGGCAGAGATCATTCCACACCAAACTCAACAAATTATAAATAATGTCCATACATCCTTAACACACTTGTGTATGACGTTATTGTTTTCAGGTCTACTTGATTCTCTCACATCCTTATCTCTAAGCTCTGTAGAGTTAGGCTTACTACTATATAAAAGTCTTTTCAGACCATGGCAAGCTTTTCTCCCCAGATTAAAGCCTATACTGTCTTTGCTGGTAGGGATGCTCCTATTGCAAGCCCTGGGAGGGTCCTGGAAAGCTGACAATGCTGTTTTCCTTTGCAGGGTTGTGGAACTAGCTCAGAAGGGGTTAAATGGCTGGAGACCAGCTGGGCTCTGTTAATCTGCAGGGACCAGCTGCTTTGTATAGAAAGGAAGACAAGAAACAGAGTGGCTAGTGCTGAGGGAAAACTGAGGGTATTGAATTGCTAAGTTTGGGAAAGGGGGAGTGAGCACTTGTGTATCAGCCTTTTGGTGTGCTGGAAAAGGAAGAAGAGCTCTGTAGGTATTTTGGTTTGCCTGAGGAGCTGCTATTGCTGGTGGTGATTGGCAGCCCACCCGCGATACTGACTTATAGTTCTTAGGCACTCCTGAAAAGATGGCCCTGTATGGTAAAAGCTGGTAACTGAGCAAGCTGGGGTTAATAAGTTCCAAATGGTCTCTGATTTCAGTTGAATGCCTTTTTTAAAAAAAAAAAAAAAAAAAAAAAAAAAAAAAAAAAAAAAAAAAAAGTGTAGTGGAAGCTTAAGAGCCAGTGCCCTCTCTTTTGGCTGGCTGTCCCAGCAAGTTGTCTGATAAATAAAACTTGTATTTCTCAAATGTGACAAAGACTTTCATCTGCCCCGATGTGCATTGATTGTACTTGTCTCTATCACATGACTTCACCTCCTGTAACACTTGTCTGGGACAAATAAGCTGCAGAAGGGAAATCCTTCAATAGGTTTTACTACTTTTCCTTACATATTAACTCTGAGAGATTTTAGTGCTTATTTTGCTGAAGCTGCTTTGAATGAAAAAAAAACTCTGTAAGCAGAAGTTGAATTGCATAATACAAAGCTATTAAACTATATTTAGTGATTCCATTAGAAATCTGCTGTTGAGCAAGGCAGAGCATATGGAGAGAAGTCGATGAAAACCTGATTAAAAATTTATATGGGGCATATTTTGATTTAACTTGCATAAATAATTCTTTTTTGTTGTTGTTGGGTTTTTTGTTTTCTTTCCTTTAAAACCACCCTTTTCTATGCCTGCTCTGCTAAAAATAATGCTAATGTAGCTGCACTGAAGTAGTAGCAGGAGTGAGTGGGTATCTCATACATACCCATCTGCACTGGAGGCTCTTCTTTCTCTCAGGTTTGATAGGCCTATACCCCTTTGAGAAACAAAAAACTTTATTCCTATAAAAACTGCAGTAGTTTTCTTTTGTCCTTACAAATAATAAAGTAGTGATGTTCCAAGGGCAGTAATTATTATGCAGAAGTTAAGTTGTGCTAGGAGTCCAGATCAATAGGAGAATTTCCCCAAAGCTAATGGGAATTGCAGCTCACATATCAAATGACTGATCTATTTTCTAAACTCAGTAATAGTTTTAAAGGGAGATTCATTTCTGAACTCTACCAAAGTCTGGGTTTGATATTCTAGTACAGACTCAGTTTTTGTACTCAGTTGGGATTCATAGTCCGATTTGCAATAACAATAAAGGTCTTTTATGACTTCTTGGTATTAATAATGTGGTATAAAGTGGGTCTAAATCCTGCTTTAAGGCCCCCTCTTGCCACTAAATATATGAGGGAATTCAAGCTTTTTCTTTAAGAGTTGATCCGAGTGAACATTCAGGTGCCCCAAAGCACAGATTTTTCTCTGAAACTCCTGAGAATAAGGTATTTCACAAAAACTGTATCTCTTATCCCTCCCACTGAGTTTCAGAGTTCAAACACTGGCAATTTCCAGTACCATCTTTTCTTGTCTCCTTGTTACAAGTAAGGTTTCATTACCTCAGAACAACCAGTGCCCACTTTCCAGCATCAGCATTGTCCCAAGATCTTTTCTCTGACTGCCATCACTCATTACAGCAATGTGCTGCTCTTTCATGGTGGCCCAGCAGATCGCAGAAACATGGGGCTCTGGATCATTACCAGGGAACAGAGCCACTTTGGGGTCATTTTCGGAGAAATGTATTACCTTTTCTGGTTTTTCTTTAAGCCATATTCTCTCCATCTCTGTGTGGCAGCTGTTGTCTTCTGAATCCCGTCTAACTTCTGCAACCCAGCGGTTTCAGCTGATGTGTTTCAGCAGGGAATTAAATTATGAAATTTTTTTGGAAAGAAGCAGCTAACATCTTTTGAAACTGAAATATTATCTCCTGGGTGGAACACACTATGTTGAGTACTGAAGGGCCTTATGAAGCTGCTCAGATAAAAGTTTTTGATAGTGTGTGTTTGGCGAGGTATTAATCATAATGTGGTGAAGCAAAAATCCACCCCAAACTCAGAGAGGCTGTGCAGAGTAATTCCTCTAACATTTTGACCAGTCCATGGATGATTGCTTTTGGCTTATATGAAAGCAGCCTGTCTGTTAGACTGCGAAAGTGAGCTCTAATGAAAAGTACTACTGTGGGCCCATGTCTTTGACAGTTGTATCTCATTCCTGCACTTTTCAGCGTGGTGAGAAGTTTAGTAGTGCAGACCTGTGCTTGAGCAGTGCTTGCAGCACAGTGTGTGCAGGGAGAGCACACAGGTAGCCCTCAGCCAGGGTCATGCCGACCAAGAGCCGCCAATGCTGCAGTAGCGGCAAGCGTGTGGGGGAAGCTATGTTGGTTTCTGAATTTCATTAAAAATCTGAGATGTCTATGCACACAGCCTTATTCACAGTTTTTTCTGTATTGTGATTTTAGGATATAACAAGGTGTTAACAAGAAAAACATGTTTTCATTAAAGCTGTATACAAAATGTATCTTTGCCCTGAGCCCTTCTGTGTGTTTATTTTTCTGAAACAGTCTGTTACTTAAAGAAACAAACAAAAACTGAAGCATGGAAAGAAACTTTTTCCTTTCTGAGTGAAGGTCCATTTTCAACCACCCCTTTTATTTCCAGACACTGAGGGTTGTGAGCTGCTGGGTGGGCTGTATTGGTCCAGGTGAGGGCCACACCTCACCTGTTGAACTTATTTTGTTAAGCTGTTGTAAACATTTACTCTGTTTTCTTTCTCAAAGTGAAAACACTGTAAAAATAATGGCTGCCATAAAGACTGCATTAAACACTTTCTAAAAGGTTACAGTTTGCAGCTGTGAGGTCACTGCCCTCTGATTACACTGCAGCACTGCCTTTCCCCCTGCACTCTGTGGAGCCTGGGAAAGCATTGCCCTGCCTTCCATGCTGGAGGTGTTTGGCCTTTGGGGTGTTGAGCATTTCCTGGGGGTCAGAACAAGGATGAGAACCAGGTTTTGGAGGCCTGTTGGCAATCTGCTGTCACCTGCTGTGTGCTGTGGGTTTGTCCATACCACCCACCAGTACCCATCCATGAGATGAGGGTAGGCAGCAGTAAAGGGAATCTCACAGATTAAGAGTGAGCAGAGACACAAGAGAAGACAGCAGAAAATGAGGTGAGAAGATGACATACAAAACTACAGAAATGGGAACTCCCATAGGAGACCAAGACAAGAAGGGTTCTGCTGATTTGTGGTGGGCAGAGGAGGAGATGAAAACTAGAAGTTTCAGTCATTTTAATAATTTTGATTGAAAGAGGTGTGGGCTACAGGTACAGACCTAGGTAAGGAAAATTTTCACTGGTCCAAGCTGGAGTTCATAAAGGGTCATCTAAACACCTGCCAGTGAGGAATGACTGATTATGAGCAAGCCCTTAAGCCTACTTTCCCCAAGTTTCCCTTGTCTTCCTCTCTCCTCTGTCTCCCTCCTCATCTGTACAGGTAATGTTGCAACAAAACCAGGCTCCTGATTCAGATCTTTTGGAACTTGAAGTAGGAGCCATGGGCTTGTGAAAAGAGAGGAATGAGCTTGGACCTGAGAGCCTGCTGTTTGTTGCTCTTCATATTTGTATGTTCTGTACTTAAAACTGTGCACAAATTCACTTTTATGATGTGACAGAAGATAAAACAGCCTGTTTTGTCCCATACTCCCAAAGCATTAGGGATCCTTCTGGCATATATGCTGTGCTCAGTCTGCTACAGGAAGGATTTTCCATTTTTTCGTTATTTTTTTAGAAGTAGGGATTTAGGCAGAGCTTCCCTTTTTGTTCTTAGCCTTAAAGTTCTTTTGCTGTTGTGGTTGTTTTGCACTGTGGTATTCCTCACATTTTAGAAGCAGGCAGCTAAAATCATGCTAGGTTTTAAAAAACAAACAAACCTCAAATTTCTCTTAACTAAAGCAAGTGGATTGACTAGAGAAACCAAACAGGTAGTCTGGGGCAGACCCTTAGGTAGATGTGTTGTCATGCCAGACCCTGTAGAGCTATGACCTCAGTGGGGGGCCTGCATATCCTTTGGATAGCACAGGTAGAGCTGTGTGCTTTTCGAATTCAATGGGACTGTGAGTTCACGTTCCAAGAAGATAAAGTCCAGTCCACCAGGAATAAGGGGTGTAACAGACGGCCACATGCTGGGATCAGTCTGTTGAGAACTAGAGATATTGAATTGGTTCTCTAAGTTAACAAGCCCTCGTGTTTGCTCCTGATCACTTACCTCTCTACCTTCTAGTTGTCATGCTTTTTATCTGCCATACCATAGACTTGGAGCTTGGGAGAGGTAAAGACCTTTGGGCCAGTATAGTCGCTGTAGAACTGAATGGAGCTGGAGGAGCTCCAGTTCCAGCCAAGAAATGCATCCTGGAAGAAATTTTTTACTTTAATTGGAAATTAGTTTAGCACTCACATTTTTGCCTATATGAACAATTTGGGGAGAGAAAGAAAAGGAATACTTGTTGGCACATAACTATTGTCACTGGGCACATGAAAAGCAGTTCAAATCCACACTTAGTTTAGCTGGCAACTGTCTTTATCATCTGCTTGGAAGGTGCTTAATGAACACAAGGAAAAGAGCAGCCCCTTGTACCTGCTGCTACAAGGAAATGCAGAACTGAAGCGTACATTACTGGTCTCATCTGAAATACGTGGGGTGAAGCTGCATAAAATTTAAACCAGTCAATGTGCATGATGTTCTGTGCACTTGAGGACTCATGGTGCTACATTGCTACTTTGTGCTTATTTTTTCAAATCCATTAGTGCTGCACTTTCTTGGAATGTTTTATTCAAGAATTGAGGGAATAGTTTCCCTCTGCTTTGTATTTATTACTTAACCTTTATATTCAGAACCTTTATTGCTTAGCCTGAGGAAACCAGATTGGTTATACCTTCTACAAGTAGGTAGCCACAATGTGAGAGGCACACAGCTGTCGTCAGTCTGTCTGTCTGCACAGGGCTCTAGCACTATTAAGGCTCTCAGACCTTTCTCCCCTGTGCCACCTTGGAAAGGAGGTGTGTGGTGATGCTACTCTGACTTCTCTCAGCACCAGAAACAGCAGAATGACTTAGCTTTGCTCAGGACAGCTGAAGAAGAGTTTTAGCCTTTGGCTTTTTGTCTCCCAATTGGGTACATATAAGTAAGTCTTTACAGAGAAATTATTGGTGCTGTTTGAGCCCATATATTGCCTTACTATTATTTATAAAACTGCAGATGTATTTTTGCATATGACAGTAATCATTCAAATATCAAGAGAGGGGTCTGCTCTTGCCAGCATCTGTTAGATCTCTACCATGATGTCAGAAGAAACTGGTTTAGACTGACAAGAGCAGACTTTATACCTAGATTTGCTTATTTGTGCCCAAAGGATCTGTTGCCTCTCTCTCACCATGCTCAATTTTGTGTTGCACAAATGCTGTCAGGCAGAGAGTGGGAGAACCAGCTCATGGTACAATGAACCCTGAGCACTTGTCAGCTGCTGCTGGATCTGGGAAATGTTGGCAGCCAGTACATTGTGCAGCAATGTGGAATCTGTCATCAGCTCTTTGTGCAGAATGTCCAACAGAGGAGCACCTATTTCAAAGGGATGGAAAGGCAGTATGGCCTGTGGTCCTTGAAACATTGGATAAAAAGACTAATGTAAAGCTTTACAACAAATGAGAGGCTCCATTTTCTTCTGCTGTATATTTTCTGTCTGGAGGAAACTTCAGCCTAAGAATGTAGTTACTCTTGCCTGATTATCAGCCAAGTAAATGACAGTGTTAGGCATGTGGCTACCTAATCTGTCTCCTACTTATAGTCTTTCCATATATGTTGGAGAGACACCTCCAACAGTAACTGGTTCCTTAAAATGGAGTAGACCTTGGAAGGTGCCTGAAAGAGAGCCCACTCAGTGGACTGGAGTGTATGGGCCATGCTTTTGGACAGCTGGTCTGAGGTGAGATTTTAGACCTTATTCATTAGAAGATACATGCAGTGCAGTTATAATCTCTTCTCCTGGTTTACTTACTTATCACTTTTTCTTAGAACATTTTGAGAAAAAAAAAGTGAAAAAAGCATGGAAAATATTGAGAGTGAAACCACAGGGGCTGGACAGGAGGTTCTGTGGATATACATCCAAAAAGTCCCATGCTCATACAAGTATCTCTTCTGAGCTTGGCCTGTAAGAATCTATTAGTGTTATTCCAAACAATGGTATCTGTTTTGAGCTGGCTGGGAAAAATTCATTCTCCGTGAGACTTTTCTTAATCTGAATGCCTTCATCTGCACCTTCATATATCCCCTCTTACAATGCACCTTGCTTATATGAAATACCTGCAGTTTTTATTGCAAAGGCTGGACATTTCAAACCAACCTTCTTTGATGGGCATAATTTTTTAATAGATTTTTCATGAGATTATCCCACTTTCTAGAATTCAAAATAAAACATAAATCCTTTCTGTGGGCTGTTTTTTCCATTGTCTTCAGCAATCTTTCAGTCACATATATATAATTTCATTAGATAGAGAACTAATGACAAATAAAATTCAATAAAGGTCTAAAAAGAAAACATTTTATTGTTCTCTTCTTCAGGTATAACGTTTCTTTGTAATCAGCAAAATAAATTACATTTGTTGCAGGAGTCATTACTGGGGCAATTTCCGCACACTGCTTGTTACAAATAGACTAACCCGATGCCTACAATTAGAATAAATCAAGCCAGCTGAGAAGGTTCAAATACATGACACAAACTTGACTAAATAGCAACATGACATAAAGGGATGCTGTAATGCCTCCATGATAATAGTATGCAAAATGTAAAAGACCGCTTTTCTGTATGCTGCCATATGTCCACTGCAGTTTGTGGACATATGGACGTAGGATTCTCTCATGTGTAATGTATATCACACAGACAAAAATAAAACAGGAGTAAAGGGCTGATATCATGAACACTGTTTAGAGGACAAATTAAAATGTTTGTTGTGGCAAAAACATGGGTGTACTAATTAATAGCTCTAGATTGCTTACTAGCACTGGCTGAGGCAGCCTCAGGTTTTTTGATAGGTTTCAATAAAAGACAAAGCTGAATAAAAGTAAGTCTGAATATAAATGTAATTGCTTGGATAAGATCTCCTTTCTGGGGAGACACATTACTTGATCTTTCAAATTGCAGTTTATGGTATGAATTAAGGTATTTGTAAATTTATTTATAGTGCTAATGTAGTTATTGCTTTCTATTGTTGCTCACTGGATACAAAAGTGGAGTTTGAAACAAGCAAGGAATAAGAAAGCTCACAAGAAGTTTTCATATTGATGAAAACATTTGGAACATGAAGTTTAGTTCTTAGCCAACAAGAAAGTGATAATGTACATCAAGTGATATGTGCATGTTGTGCTTTCATTCCTCTCAAAGAGCGAAGCTGCCTGTTAAATATTTTCTTGCCAGCAATCAAAATGGTATAGGCTTAAACCTTGTCTCTGAGAATCTGGGGAGCTGATCTAAATCAAAACAGATGCCCTCTTCACTTAATAAAGCCAGCTATTTGCATCCTCTTGTTAAGAGCTACAGGCTAAAGAAAAGTGTGAGTAAGCCTACCTGGCACCTAGAATGAATGGCAAACAAAATTACAAGTTAAAAATTAATAGCACGTTATTTCACTGCACTATTTTAATAATTAATTTTAAATTTTTCCTTTTGTTTTCCAAGCAGAGCTGGAAAAGTACATCAAGTTGTGGAAAGACAAAAGGATTTTTACGGCAGATAGAAGCTTTACCCTGAATATTAAGAACACAAGCGAGATCAGCAGTTAATGTGCACATAGCAACTTGCTTCCATAGGAGAGACACCAATTTCTCCCCCAGAGAGATTAATCTCCTCATACATGAGTCATTCAAGCACGAAGAAATATTCTTTGGACATGGTGCACCAAATGGAAGCCCATACATCAGACAATGATGGTGTATTATATTGAGACGTTTATGGGACTGGGACATGCCAGCTGGGATGTGCAGCTTTAAGGGAATAAAAAAAAAATTGCATTTTAAGGTGGATCTGCAGAGAAACTCAAACAGCCAACACTGTAAATGGGTGTATCAGTTCTCTCTTCAAATATATTTCTGGCATGAGGGGAGTCGCTTCTCATGGAAAATGTTTACCCACATTTTTATCTTGGCTTTTTTCAGCCAGGTGTCCCAGTCTTCATGACAAAGTGTTAGGATTCTTGCCCCTTGTGAGAGCTGTACTCTTGCCTGGCCTCACATCCATGCTATAACTCAGGTTCTTTCTAAGTTATAGCCATACTAAAGGGTTTGATATATCCTGCAAAGGCCCTGAACAATGGCAATCTGAGGTTTCCTGAATAAGTTTTGGAGCGTGGGTTGCAAAGTGTTCAGAAAAACAAATTGTTAGCTTCTGAAATGGAGATAGCAAGGCAAGTGTGGGTTTTCCTGCTTTTACCAAGGAAACACTTTTGGTCAGTGTTTGGCCGAGCAGACACGGCTGGGTTCCCTGCAATGCAGAGTCTGTCTTACTTCTGTCAAGCAACATAAACCTATGTGTTTATCATTAAAAAACAATTGACTCATAAATCTTCACCTACAAGTCAATGTAGGCAAATACTGCTCAGTGGGCATGTTTTTTCATCTGAGAAGGTTCCCATCTGCAAAATCTTCCCTGAGTTGACAGCCCAGGAAAGGAGAAGCACTGGTTAAAACAGGCACTCTCAAACCAACAGGAGCACTTCAAATGCAATTTCTATTTTTGCAAGTATATAGATGCACTAAGTAAATTGCTATTAATTATTCTGTACATAATTAACTTTTTCTGCACTTAGGCAGCACTCTTTCTTAGGCAGACACACACAAGTCCTGGTAAGTCAACCGATGTATTTCACACAATATGATACTCAAAGGCTTTCCCAAACTGAACAGGACAAATGTGCTTGGGTTATGAATACATCATCAAGGATTCCACTCCAAGAAGGGGCAGGCAAGTGGCTGTGTGCTAACTCATCTAAGACAGCACCAAGGGGGACTCAGACTCACAGGTATCCCCAGAAATACACCTGCACTGTGGACTGGGAGAACAGAGCTGTGGGATTGCTGTGGTAAATATTTCACGTTTGAAAGAACTTGATAGAAATATCTGATATTGTTCATATGGTTCAACCTTTTTTTGGAGTTCAAAGAGCATCTGGATGATGCTCTTAGCCATATGGTTTAGTTTTAGGTAATCCTGTGAGGAGCAGGGAATTGGACTCGATGACCCTCATGAGTCCCTTCCAGCTTGAGATACTCTGTGATTCAGTGACTGGAAGGGGCAGGTATGAGAAAATGCACTCTTCTATTCCTAGTTTCTGCCGTTCACTTGTCGCCGTTTTAATTATTCCTATTTCTACTTGTCTCAGACTAGTTTCTGATTATTTTCTTTTCTGCATGCTTCTGCACAACAAAGATGGATGGTAGGGCCTGCTCATAAGAAATATCTTTCAGACCATATTTGAACTTGTTTTTGGGATAAGGATTTTCCTAGGGCAAATTATCTGTCTTCTCTGGCCTAGATTTTTAAATCCAACTTTACAAGAGGCACAGATCTCCCTTTGCAGCACTTGTATCTGTTTGTAATGAGTGCCAGTGCAGCCCTCAGGATAAAATACAGCAGCTGAGGCGTTACCTGTGCTCACTCATGGCTCTGTCAGCTCCCTGCAGCCCAGCTTGCAGTGTGATTTCTGCATGAAGGTGTAGCATGAAATGGGCATCCACTAATCCTGCACACAACATGAATGGCTGCTCTCCCCACTCCCAGATTCTGACAGAGTGGGAAGCAAAACAAAAACAGATCAGCCCTCCAAAAAGTTTAATTTTAATAAAAACAAAACAAAACAAATCCCTCACAATCACGGAATAATGACCAAACTCTTCCAAGTCTGTGTCCTTTTCATTTCCCATCATCCTCTGTTTTACAGACTTGTAAAACAGACTTCCATTAAAAAAAAAAAACAATCCAACAAACTTGGTGGTTTTTACAGACTATCTGCTGTCTTTGAGACTTGAGGTTGTGAATGTTTACCTTGAAAGGATCATCTTTTAACATCATAAAATTTTCTACTGGTAGATAATGTCTATCGGGCAAGCTTCCTGCTTGGGATATTTAACTCTACTTCATTTCCCTGGCAGGAAATCTGGATTCTAAGAACGTTTCAAAATGTGCTTTAATGGATGGTTGTGAAACATTTTCAATTTGAAATCTCACTTACCTGTATCAGGAAAGCTGTGTGTTTTTTCAATAAAATATTTCATTTTAAATTCATTTGTGCCTCAGAAACAGATTATATTTTGATACATGATATACAGTAAGAAGAAATCATACATATTTTATGTGCAACACATTAAATTTGTAATATGTGTCTGATAATGATTTTACACTAAGTTCCTATTCCTCTACAGTTGTAGAGGCATAACAATGTAATTGCTGTCCTGAGCTAGACAGAGTCTGCTTTAGTGCTGCTCACTTGCTTATACAGTTGTGGGAAACCTATAAATCTGATTTGAGTCTCTGATGAGACTTTCATACACCAAGGAGAAAAATGATATATAGTGATAAAATAAAATCCAAGACTTGTTTTCTTCTGGATGATTCTTCTCTTTTAGTGTTTGGAGACTTCATTCAAGCTTAAGTACTTTCTGTGTATGTTTTGTTTTAGATATATTAGGAAAAGTTTTTCACTAAACATGCATTCACTTGGCAGAGAGACTTTTTTAATGATTTCAGCAGACTGAGTTGGAACAAGTGCTCAAGCTGCTGTAAGGAGAATTATTAGATCTGAGGTTTTATGTATGTATATTTATACATGTACCTGTAAAAACATAAGGGAATAAATGCAATGGATGCCTGATATCCACTGCAAATCCTGCATGAAATAAAAGCATAGCAAAAGCATGGAGGTAGGACAGCATCAGGAAAAATGAGACTGAGAGCTAGGAGTTATTAATTTTCCCACAAGATGGTTCTGACTTCCTGCCAGAAGGTCAGCATCTGATAAAGCATTTTACACTAGTGCCTTTCTTTTTTTCTGTGAACCTTAAGAAAGTGAAGGATGTGGGCTTAAGCTGGTAGAAGACAGTCATAGATTTCAATTTCAGCATAACACCATTGAGAGAGTGGTGGATAATGAATAATATTTTCAGTTGTGAAATAGGAGATGTAAAGTCTTTGTTAATGCTATGCAATAAATAGTGGTGGCATCTTTATGGCACATTTTTAGAATTTAAAAGGGAATCCTCTTATTTCAAAATGCAACATCTAAACGTGATCTTATTTACATCTTCAAAGGGAGAGCCAGTAGTTCCTCTTCCCCTTTCCCATCTCTTCCTCCCCTCAATTCTCAGCTTTTTTCAAGAAAAAGAAGTTATATTTAGGAAACATATCTCTTGCCTCACAGAGATCCACCACAGCTGGACTTACTCCTGCCATGCAGGGCAGGTTATCACTGTACAATGACTTTCTCTGTTCTACTGAAAACACTGAAAACACATTGAAGCATTTCTCTCAATCAGAGCCTGTGGTTGAGAAAACAGGTGATTTTTACTGACATCTCCTACTCCTGATACTTAGGAAGCTGTTCAGGTGCTGACACAAGGATGGGACCTTCTCCAAGCCACTTGCTCAGAAAATGGGAGAAAATGTATGTTGAGTGGTCTGAGGGGAGTCCCTTCCAGAAAGTCCCCAGTCGAGAGTTTCTGGCTCTTGCCTTGAAGATGTTCCAGTCAAATACCAAGCATTCCTGAGCATTCCAATTCAAAGAGTCACTTAATTGGTGCAGAACAGGAGGTTGTTGTGACTATTACCTAAATAGTGTCTTTTGCATTTAAAAGAAGATGAATGAGGGTGCGGATTATTCCTCCTGTAAGTTTGCACCATTCCTAGAACATCAGGGCTCTGATTCCTGTAGTTATTTATGTTGTTTCAGTATTCCTGATTAACATCACCCCTTTACGTCTGTTCCTTTGCTCAACCTCATCACCTACATCATTCTTGGACAGTGATCTCTCCTTCTGGGTGCCTTTTCTACAGCTACCTGCACACAAACATTCCTCATCCTTCTGGATGCCAAGGCATTTTGTGGGAGAAAAAAAAAAAAAAGGGAAGTGTTTGGAAAGTGAGGATCCATGCTTTTACTGCTTTTCAGTGATTGAATGAGGCAGACATGGTCCTCTCCATAGACACAGGCAGCAGGACTATCTTTTTCCATGGATGTATCAAAGCCAGGCCTTTCTTGGGGAGGATATGAATTCTTCCTGTCTGCTTTGTACCCAATGTTAGAGCAATCACCAGGTGAGATTGGAAGGGGAACTGCCAGGTCACCATAACAATACATCAACCTGAACATAGTCATCAGGCTGTAAAGAGACCCCATGTGAGACCCTGACTGCAAACTAAACTCCCAGCTGTGGCAGAGGTGATGGTAATCAGCATTATTTCAGGTCCAAGTGGAATCTTCACCCATAGGCATAGGTTACCACATGGGAACTTCACACACTGTGCAAACACCAGCTGATAGTCTTTCATCCTGGCCAGAGTTTCTGGGTGAGAAGTCTAAGGTGGAAACTACACAACTATTTTCTGAGAAGTAACTTTTAAATAAGCTGAAGCTGTGTCAGTGATGAGCATATAAACTGCTACACTGTTACCCATGAAATGTGGGAATTTCTTCCCCAAAACAGGTTGATGTGTGTCAGAGCTAGCAGAGCTTGATTTTCTACAGGTGTGCATCCCCCAGGCTTTTCTGTTGTCCAATCAGGTGCTGCTTTTTGCAAATCCTTGTCTGTGTTTTCTGTGTGAACTTGATGTGAATTCTCTGTGTGAAAAAGAAAGAGCTCATCCTGCTACTCCTCCTGCAGTGGGTGATAAATAGGGTGTCTCTTTCCTATCTGGCCACCTAATTTTCTGCACACTCTTGTAAAACAAATTCTTAAAAACACGACTCCACCCATTTTGGTTGAAATGGTACCAGTCAATCAGACAAAGTAACAACAGAAAAGCGACATCAAGAAAAATACAAATGATTAATAAAATATTCAAAACTTGATTCTTCCTCAGTTTGAAAAGGTGAATTAATGAACATATCAATCAAACTCCTGAAATTCTGAAAACCTTCAATTTACTCTTATTGTCAATGCATGTCAGAAAAGTAGCCTTCACCCATAGTTACCAACTAAAAAGTAATTAATTTTTTGTTTGTGGAATAACTTTCTTGGGGAATTTCAAATGCTTATTTGGAGCTCTCAAGGGGTATAGAATCTTTAACAAAGACATCATTTCTCTTCAGTGTTCATTTGTTAGTTGAGTTAAATTAGTGTAAAGAAAAGTAAAGAATCTAGAGAATATTGCTAAAAACATCTGGTTTCTGAGTTGCTCAGATTTCTTCATTCTCTTGGGAGATAACTATCTGACTAGTTTTGCAGCTAGCATGCATGTCCTCTAGGGCAGACAAGACATAGATTTTTAGCATTAAACCTCTTTAAAATTGACAAAAACCATCATTTCCTTGATTTGTTAAGGATGTGTTTTGGCCTTGGAAAATTTTCAAGGCTTTCACATGTATCTGTCATAATCATGAACACAAATACACAGAAAAAATGAAGACAAACTCCTTATTTTCTTCACTTCAGATGACCTTCAAAATCCTTTAGGTCCAAAAATCCGTACAGCCCCTACTGTGACCTGTTCTGTGTATGTGAGAAAAAAGGGAAATTCTGAGATAATTACATAGAATACGACATGAATTCATGGAGCAGCAAGCATTTGTGAAGTACTTACACTAGTCTTCACAGATATTTTACCTAGCAGGAATTGCATGAAAGTCAATTAACTTGGGTTAAGAACTCTAATATCGATGAGTCTTGGTAAGAAATTTGGGGGAGGTAAATCAGTAGAGCTCCAGTCTCCAATGTATTAGAACCATATTGTATGCACTAGGTGAGAAATGGTCTCATGCATACTAATGTAATTTAATTTTAGCTATGGGATTTATAAAAAGGTGATAATGACATGTACATATCTTTATAAAGAGATCTACAGGTGAAAGCAAGAAACATGTTAATAGCTCTACTTTACAATGAGCAGTACTGATTCTTGGCTGAATGTCTTTGAGGATTCAGCAGAGAGATGCTTTGAATAATATACAGGAGGCCTAGCCCAGAGGTTTGAAAGCAATTCCGATTTGATTGTTATTGTAGTAATAACAATTCATATCAGCATGGATTTTGTTACAGATTTTTGGACAATATTTTGTTTCTACCTGTGTCATAGTGTCATATCATGCACTGTTAGTTTATACTTTGCTAACATACAACATTAAGTAGCGGAAATTTTCCCATTTTAATGAAGAAACATCAACATTCATGTTTCTGGAATCAAGCTGTGACACTGGTAGCTTATAGGAAAGAATACATACTTTCTTAACATCACCCACTCCACCTGGCCAGCCCAGGGCATTTTCTGGATGTGAGGAACAAAGAATGGTGTGCTGTAAACACAGAGGGGAGTTACACTCATGCTCCATCCCTGCTGCAAGCCAAGGGCACATGTGCTTCTCAGCACACAGTCTGTGTCTACATGGATAGCAGGGCTGGGCCACTGATGGTCTCCCCCAAACTCTCCACAGAGTATTAGCAACCTGCCCAATCCTTGAGTTTGCCCAAAGGATTCCTGAAAAAGCTTGGCTTTGCATAGGATCACTGAATATACACAGGATTTCCACTGCCTTCTCATTTTTGAACACTGTGATCCACACACCATCATGCACTCGGTGACTGCTGATTAGATCTATAGCTTGGCTTTGCATTGCCTGAATTAGAGTGACATTTGATCTTGGCTGTCAGAGGAAAGCCCCACTGATAGTAATAATTTAGGACCTAATTTTGCCAGATTCCCCCTCATCCAAATGAAGGGTGGTTGCATAAGGGAAGATTACAGGACTGGTCCTCTATGATACAGCAATGTAAAAATCCACTTGTCTCTAGAGTTCATCTGTTTCCCATAAACCTGCTAAACTGCACCTCTCAGTTCATCTTGTTAATTCACTGTCATGCTCGTTATCTAAGCAATAGCATCAAATGTGTGTCCAAAAAGGTATAGCCAAAGTACACTGGTAGAACAGGGTAACATGCAGCATGACAGCTTCAATTGGCCAGGGAGACCAACTATATGGTAGTTGCGTTTTCTTAAATCTCTGAAAAAAACCCATTTTTAACTCTTTATAATGCAGTCCTTGTATTCTGTTTTATGCATTCCTAGTACATCAAGCCCCATCTCTATCTGTTCACACAGGTCTCCCATTTTTGAAATAAGGTCTGCAATATTTGATTAAGATGGAATTTTGGTTTTTTATTTATAGTTCCAGGTTTCATACCAGAATTTCACGGGATTAGCAAGGAGCCAGCATATATGCATAGCAAATTCTTTGCACAGAGAACTTCATTCCTCAGTTAGAAAACAGGATATTTTTTTTTTCTAGGTGCTGTTAGAGGTCCCCAAATAATGCATTGTTCTGTTTAACTAATGTAATCTCCTCTGATGAAAGGAAAACTCTTTCATTAGTAGGTGAGCGGTGGGGTTGCATTAGTAGTCAAGTCCCATTCTTCTTTACACTGATGGAAATCTGCCTAATGTAGACAAGGTAAAGTATGATTTTGAGAAACTACTTTTCCTTAAAACACAGCACAATTCATGTGGCTTCCTCTTTATCTTAAAACAGCATTTATGTGTCATTCAAATTCCCATTTTTCCTTCATCATTTTGCTGTACTCGGTGTAGCAATAAGTAGCTGAGTGTATCTAACTTCAGATGGATTTGTATTTTTAGGCTGTTTACAGCTGAGATTGGGTTTTTCCTACCTGCAGCTGTGGAATGCTTAACTTCTCACCTGTACTCATGTTTTAGAGTCACTCTGTAGACATCAGAGGGGTTGCTCTGGGGCGGTTATACCTCCCTCTCTTTTGGTCAACATGGGGAGTCCAGGCTTTTTATGCTGACTCCCTGGTTTTACACGGCTGAAACCAGAAGCAACGAGAGGCCCCTCACCCTTATGTGACTTAGAAGCTTTCCTAAACCACTGCTTCATCCCAGTGTGGCATTTCCATTTTTCCTCTTCAGTAAACAAGCAGAATTCAGCCTGGCACTACAATTAGCTGCTCTTTTAACTCACCTTTCCCTTAAGCATTCAAAGTCAGATTTTTGTGCTGTGGAAAGCAAGGTTTAATAAATCACACAAAACCAATGTTTTCTGGTTCTATTTTTCAAATAAA
This sequence comes from Trochalopteron elliotii, assembly GCA_024734555.1. Lineage (NCBI taxonomy): Eukaryota > Metazoa > Chordata > Aves > Passeriformes > Leiothrichidae > Trochalopteron > Trochalopteron elliotii. The sequence continues at coordinate 1,741,354 of JANPWX010000022.1, forward strand.
CTCTGCAGAAAACTTGGGTAAACAAGGCTTTTTCTTTTCTTTTCTTTTTTCTTTTTTTTCCTGAATAATATCCTTGTTTACAGAAAAATGGAATGTTCCCCCCAAATTACTGATGATTAATAAATCATGTTCATTGCTCTAAATGTATGACCTTACAAATTTCATTTCAGTTAGCTGCTTAAGTCTCATTTTGCTTTGGTTTTTTACTTGGCAGTGGAGAGGCTTTTCTTGCATTTTATATACATTTGAAAGAAATTATGTTTGTGTACATACTCAATAAAATTTTGCTGTCATTCTACCCAATATACAGTCAGATTTTACTAAGAAGAAATAGTTCAGAAACACTTTTCTTGATATGGCAAACAATTTTTAGATTAGCATGTTGTATTTTTAGCCTTCATAATTTTCTGGATACAAAAGTAAATCTTAAGTTTTGTTATACCTATAATTGCTTTGACAAAAATGTTCACAGTTACATGGGTGGTGGCTTTGGCTACCAAGACAGATTTTCATAATAATGAGTTTTTTCCTGTAGGGGGCTGTGAACTGCTAATTAGCATCTATGACCCAATATTCTTAGCAAATAAGAGTAATAGCAGTAATTTCTAGCTTTATGCAGGGTGCAAGTCTAATATTACCAGCACTTCTGTTTCATTTGTAATTAACTGCAAGCAATTATTATAGAGTCAAGGAAGTATATCCTAATGCTCGTAGGTAATAAAAAAAATTGGAATTATGTTTGTAAAACTCATATGTTTCATGCTGGGCACACTGATTTCCTTCAGAGCACTGAGATTATGTGCTTATCAATTAAAAATTCTTCTTTAATGTTGCTTTACATTGGTATGCTTTTGAATGTTGCTGTATAAGTATCTTGTCCTCTATTTAATTTTCTTCCTTTTTTAAAAACAATATCCTTGAAATCTCAATTAATATTTTGACCACAAGACCTTACTGAATACTTAATTTGGCTACTTGATCTCAACATAAGATTTAGATGGTGCTGAAAGAAGTTGTTTACACTTGATTTTATGAGGTCTGTATCTTAGTCCTATTAGAACCATGCCCCCCACGGCTGGTGACAGAGGGGGATGTGCTCATACAGCTCAGCTGACTTCCCCAAACAGAAACAGATCTGCTGTTTCTTTTACTCAGCAAAATAATGCACAAGGCTTTCTACAAACTGACTTAATTTCCCCTGTTTGTATTGGTTTCTATGGAAAAGTGGGAACAGCAATGGAATAGTAGCTTCCAGTGGCAATTTCATGGTTGCTGGGATGGCACCATGATTTGTCATGGCCTTGAACATCTTTGCAGAATAAGCCTCGGTAATTTGCTCAGAAATTTGATCTGAATCTGCATAGAGATAAACATATAATAACTTTTTTCAGAGTTTTGACAAAGATTTAGATACTGAGGTGTCTTCTCCTTTGCAGAATATACTTCACTTTTAGGATGAACGGTGTTTAACCAACTTTGAACATATAACAATAGGACACATTCCTGAACTCTAGGTGCTGTGGTTCAGGTTCAGAGGGGTTGGGCACAGCATTTGCTGTGCTTTGGTCCAAGGGAGTTTTCTCAGCATCTCTTAGACTGTCACTCAAGAGATTTGGAGGGCAAGAAGCTGATGTCTTTACATAAGCCATGGATTCCAAACAAAGTTTTTCAAACAATGATAGGCTTAAAAAACACCCTTTGATCATACATGGAGTGTGATAATGACTCTATTGTGCAGCTAGTTGAAAAGGAGGCTGAAGAGACTGAATGAAAAAAAAAAGGGTTTTATTTTCATATTATTTGTTTCTTTCTTCTAGGCTATGTCTGTGTCACTGCCTGTTATCAATATTGTGCTAATCCTTCCTCAGGCATTTACCTGGACATGAATGTAAATTAATCCAAAATCTGTCCTGCCAACTAACCCCCAGGATCCCTAACTAACTCTCTTTCTGTTAATCACTGAAACAATTTAGACCAGATTCATCAGATAGATCAATTAATTGGTCAACATAGCAGATAGAAAATATGACAAAATCTGATTCCAGAACAGCCCATGCTGACATCCATCTATCCAGCAACTTTGCTCCAAAAAGCAGCTTTTCACCTTTCCTTAATATCCATTTGGACAGTTCCTTGTGCACTATATCAAACACTTTTCTACTGGTTATGGACTTCTAGGTTATGTGAATATTGTTTGGTTTTAATTTTATTTTTAATTGAGCAATTAATTTTCCTATTGCCATAATATTAGCAAAGGTTCGTTTGCCATGAATACTTATATCAGGTGCTATATTTTGAATTTTCTAGGAGTGTATTTTCAGTGTGCAGTTACACACGTCTGATTGAAAACTCTTATATTTCCTTGCGTAAACCTGATTTTATTTTATTGTTGAGGCCTGTATCAACCACTTTCTCAGAAACTTTCTTGCAGTGCTGTTGCAAGAGAGGTAATGAATTTGTGGATCTGCAAGAAATTTGTTATACTTGTTCAACAGATATATTTTCTTTCGATCAGAGTTAATTTAAGGAAATCCTATGGTCTGAATGTATCTGCATATGCTTTGCAATACAAAAGGATTTATAATATGTAAACAGAGTGACTGAGAAGGTTTTGTCCTCATTGTTAAGGAATCACAACAGCAAATGACATAAAATATGCAAGAATAGAGAGAACTGTTAAAAAGTTTGTGTAAATAATAAAGAATCTGAGAAGATATGAGTTTATGCAAAAGTTCAGGAAAACAACTCACCATACATTTTAGACTCACAACAAAAATCACACTAGATAAAATCTAAGTGCTAACAAAATGATATAAACATCCAAAAATTAAAAGAAAATTTTAATGTGGTGTTTTCTCTTAGAGTGGGAAGATGAATCTTAAAGTCTAAAACTGTATTCTTCAAAATGTTCTCCCACAAATATTTTAGATGGGGTATATTTAGAATAGTCGTGGGCTATTGAAATGTCTCATTCTGCGTGGATCTGTACATTACAGGCCATGTTTATTATTCGTCCTTAATCCCATGTTGAGTAGACTGAACTATTGTATCTTAGCTATATATATAGGAATGATCCAGCTTATTTTAAAGTGGTGGGGTTTTTTTCCTCTAGACTGAGGACTGCTTCTGTGCAGCAAGAACTGCACCTAACTGCAGGCATTGGAACATCAGATTGCATGGTCCAGGGCATTTGCTATGGTTGATAGAAAGAATAAGAACCTTTGAAGGGTGATTCATTTCACTGATCTGAGATGGGTTTTGGGTATAAGATGATCCAGCTTCTGGTAGATCCTTTTTGTCTATAAAGTACAAAGACACTGCAGACAATTAACCTAAATTTGTGTCTTAATGTTTAGGGAAGTGAGATGAAGAAAGATAAATCCCATTCTAAGTATCTGTTTACATCTATCTCAGTTTTTAAGAGAAAACTATTAATTATATCAATTTTCAGCACTTTAAGCTATCCTACATTTTGTAATGTAGCCCCATTTATGCATAGAACAGCTTCACCTCTAATCCAAAGCATTTTTGGCAATATACGCATTTCATATTTACTTAGCAAATGCATTTGATAGTGGGTTTTTTTTGAAGTTAAGTTATATGAGAAAGTGTTACTTAGCTTCAGTGTACAGTTCAATGCTGTTATTTTCCATCTTCCCAAAATTTCCATAGTTAGAAAGGAAACACGTTTCCATGTTTCTAGGCTTCCCAGAAAGTTGATATCTAAATCTGTAGCAAGAGCTGTGCACAGAAAGAAGCAGAATATAAATACAGTTATTTATAAATAGCATTTGGAAAACTCCTCAAAAGTGCTGTAGTAGTGTTGTATCCAGTAGAAAACATTCATCATTAGCTCCACTTTGCCTGAGAAAATCTAAGTTGTTGCACTGGTGTTAATACTAACCATTTAATCCATTTATGTATACAGATCAATGGGGAATCATTGAGAGATAGAACATCACACACACATAGATGACCCAAAGAAGCAACATCAGTTATGCCATTGAAAGATACAAAATGCTGCCTTTTTGTACCCTATGAAATTGGAGGGCTTAGTCTTCTTGTATAATTGTAACGGAATATAATTAAACCCCAAGTTAGTATAACCAAAACATGTTCTGGGGTAAGAGTTCTGTGGAAGTCTTTCAGAGGATGTATTGCACCACAAAATCTTTCTCTGATGTAGAGCAGGATGAGCAGTGCCACATTCTGTTTGAACTGTCACATTTCTCCAGGAGGAAAGCCTGCCTCACCTTTCCTATCCACCAGTGTAAATCATACATGTGTCTACTGCTATGAGGTGAAAGCAGAATCTGCCCTACTACCTAGACAGAAGTGACATTTCCCTATTGTATATTCCTGCAGGTGCCTTGGATGAGGCAGTTCTAAGTCTTCAAGTCATCACCATCCTTGTTTGCAGGGTTTTACAAAGTAGATTTTTGAACAATAATTCAAAATAGAGTCTGATAGTTATCATTCTTTTTGCCCCAAAATTCTTGCTTGCATTTATCAATAGGTGGTGAAAATGTTTCTTAAGAACTGCTATTCTTCTTAGCCATATTTTTTATTGCTTTAGCAATGTGTGCATGTCATCTTTCTCCTGCTTTGGCTCCTTCCATCCATCATCTTTATACTCTGTCTTTGTGACTTTATAGCTTCCTTTATTATGCCCATGCTTTCCTTTGCCTTTCCTTCTCCATAGATTTCTTTCGTCCTTTCTTCCTTGGGAAATCCATTTCTGATTCCAACTTGTCCATCTCTGTATGTTTGGAGCCTTAATTCCAACATTTAGCCTTTTGCATGTAAATCCTCAGGAATCTGTTTAATGAAGGATAGGTACAGGGAGGGAAACTTTAAAACAAGACTCCTCTCCTTCTGGAAGATCACATTAAGGAGTTAGTTATAACCAGATTCTATAAACAATTAAAGTAAATTCCAAAAAAAGTTTATTAACTAGAGTTTTATGGACTTCCCTAAAGACATCTTCTGTGAAGTAGCAATGAGAATATTTTTCTCTCTGTGAGAAGCAAGATATGTTGAAACTCTGGCAACTAAGGAAGCTGCATATTCTACACTTGCCCATTGCAAGAATAATTTCTGAAAATGCCTTTATGTATTTATTTCTGTGCAATCTCTAAGAGTGCCTCCACATTATTTCCATGGCAGTGCTTTATTTGGTTGATCCATTTTGCACACACCTGCCTCCTTCTACAGCACATGAAGGAGCAGCTGGTGCAGTTACTGAAGGGCAGATTTCTGTTCCTGCAGTCAGGTTGATCTCAGAGTAAGAACACCTTGTACTGTTTTCGTTCAGCACAGATTTGGATGCTTGTGAATGAGAAAAGTACACTTCATTATTGTGATCCAGCTCCCACAAGAGCAAATGGGTAGTTCTCCATTGACTTTAATGGGAAGTAGGATCAGGATGTCAGTGCTTTGAAAAAAGCAGAGGTTTTGTTAAAAAAGTATTCATTTTAAAAAGAGTGACACAACAGGGAAGTAACATTCCCTGTAGCCTGTAAATGGCTTCTGCACAGTCTTCTTGCTGTTTAGCTTCATAATAACCATGCTAGTCAGGGTTTCTGTTTAATTTGAAATACATTTTCACTTTCCAGACAACACAGGAAAGAAGAGTGCATTTATTGTGCTTTTGGCAGGCTTGTAGGGGTTCCTTAGAGTGGATAAGAACCCTTTTTTCTTCCAGGTAATTTGGACCATCTCCGCTCATTTGATTTTCACTATCACCAAAAAGTGATCCACATAGGAGTTCCAGAAAGCTGCAAATTACAGTTCAGTTCAAATCCTTAAAGGCATTTCAAGTGCACATTGTAACAGGCTCATAGTAATCAAGTTGCAGAAAGACTCTTATAACAGCTATCTCTCTCTCCTTCTGAATTGCTGAGGAACAGGCAGATGTGGAAATTATGAGTAATGTAATTGATGATCTTAAGGCTTTTAAATACCCAAGCTCTCAACAATCAAGATCTATTTGAGTTCAGAATCTAATAAGTAGTAAATACAATAGGTTTCAGTAGGATGCTTTATCAGGTTCTCTGCAGTGCTTTCCCCCTCCTTCGGTTTTATGGGCAGCATTACCCTCTAATCACCAGACAAGTTGGAAAATGTTATTGTGACAGATGATCACTTTTAGTTCATCATATTTTGTTTGATATGTAGTTAGTGTGAGTTCACTTATAATGTACATTTTCAGAGGGTTTGTCCCCAGCTTTTTTAATCAAATGAGAAAGAATATAAAGTAGTCCCAGTCTGTTTATTGTCAACTTATTTATTGTGTACCAACAAAGAAAAATGCTTGTACAAAACTCCCACAAATAATACATTAATGCCCTATGGATTTCCCAGGTGCTTTAATTTATAAACCTCTTTTTCAGTAATGACAACAACTCCAAGATTTATTCTGATTATGTACTGAATAAATTCTATAAGTATTTTTTCAACCTAGTGAACAAACTCTGTACAGTGAAGAGTTAATTTTTCTTCTGTTTTCCTTTAATCTGCAGACCAGACTGAAAGAATCCTAAATTCTATGTTATGTTTCAGCTAAAAAAATAAGAAAACATTTGCCAGTGAAGAACCCAGCTCATTCTATTAACATAGGTAAAGAGCCTAACACCCTTACTTACGTGTTAATTTATCCACATACGAAAAAAAACATGTTACTGTGAGGTGAGTAAAAAATATTTGCACCACTGGAAAAACTGCTAAATCACATTTCTTCAGATTCTCTGGAAAGCAAAATATGTTGCAGCTTTGCCTTTGATATTTCCTAGTTTGGTAGAATGAAAACAGAAGGCTTTTTTTTTTCCAAGAAAGAATATATTTTCACTGCAAAAAGGGACTTTTCTTTCAAAACAAGGGAATGAAAACTGAGAAAATTTGCATAGGCATGAAAAGGCACAATTTTTTTAAAGGGGCATTTTTTTTGTTTTGCTACAAAAATTAAAAAGTACTCATCTTCTCTTGGATATAAAATCAGAATATTTGCCATTAACTGAGGTTATGCAAGTGTCCCTCCTTCTTGACATGTGGAAGGGTCTAATACCGTTGAACAGTTCTTTCGGGGTATGTCCTGTCTACAATATACTTCTTGCAAAGTGTTGAACCAGATTTAGGTAATACAGTCAAACCTGTGGATGTGTGAAATTGTACTTGGGCCGGTTTGGACAGTAATTAAAATCCAACACTCTGCTTTTGCTCAAGCTGATGTCCCACTCGGTAATGAGGCACCAAGTAATGAGCACTCTTAGATACTGGTAGTCTTCAAATGCCAATAGCTGGGTCCCCTTCGTGCAGGCATACGTGCCCTGGCAGTCCTAACGATGTGAATGGTACATGTTAGAAAGGTAACTTGGGTTTTGCAATATGTCCCTGGCTGTCCCAGTGCTACAGTGGAAGTATCAACCTCAAAAGAAACACCCATGATCCTGCATTCAGTGGTCCTTGTCCGAAATGTTGCCTGGATTAGCTCCATTGACAGTGCAATGCAGGCAGCAAAAGACAGATCCTACCCAGCTCCAGCAATTTGCAGGGGGCTGCAGATCTACAGGAACTGCTCCACAGCACCACTGCAGGCTGCTCCTTACAGCCACTTAGGCAAACCTGAAAACTTCTCCAAATTTTGAAAAATGTGGGGAAAATAAAACAAACTAGAATCTGTTAGGCTTCTTTACATTCAAAACTCAAAAGCTGTTAATATTTCTCAGAAAAGCATTTGAGATCCAGAAGGGAGAAAATCCAGGGTGGTGGTCCTTGCTCAGCACTTGGGTTCAGATTTCTCTCCTGGAAAACTGTTGAAATGCCAACACAGGCTCCAGCCATTGACTTGATGGGCAGCTTTGGTGGAGGAGCACATTATTTCCAGCTGCACGTCTGTAGTGAGGAGGGAGGGGAAGTTCTCTGTTAACCACCCTGCTGGACTAAAAAAGCTGTTGAGTCAATGCATTCTGTTTCCATGACCTTTGTTTCTGATGAATCAGCATCTTTTGTTAAAAGAAAAAAAAAAGATCTCTGTTGTAACATTTCCAACCTATTCTACTATCAATTACAAAATTATGGCTATTGCTATAAATGGTTTACGTTGGAAATAATCAAGAAAGTCAGCCCAAATTGAGTATGCCTGGTAATAAGGAAAGTGTATCATTTTAAGCCTCCCAGAGTACATACAATTTCTCTGGGTTCCCTTGTTCTGAGTATTAGCCCTGCAATTTAGGACTGTGTTTGAAGCCTGGCGGGTTGGGAGGTATGATACTAATGCATACATTGATTATGAATGCCTGGGTTAAATGAACAATTATTAACTGGTGAATGAGAGAGTTAAAGAATTTCTTAGTTTGCTGTTGCTGTATTTCCCAGTGACAACAATGAAAGCAAGCAAAAGAATCTTTTGGATGCAAGATTGTTTTTCCATGGATGAGGGATTACAGATTGGCTTTTTAACTTCAGCTTTTCCAAATAGTTTTTCAGTTATTTAATTTACTCTACATGGAGTCTATTGATTATTCAAGTTGGCAGTCAATTTTATAGGGCACCCCGCTGTTTCTTTGCTTAATGTAGTCAATGATTGTAATTGCTTGATCAGTGCAGCCCATGAAATAGGTTTTGTGTCTTTTTTACAATGCATTGATGGCTTTATCTGATGCAGTCTTGGCAGGGTCTAGGTTTTACAGCACGATCCTGAACTCCCAGAGGTCTCTAGATTAATGGCTATGGCTTTCTGTTGGAGCTGCTGATACTGCTCTCCAGAATGTATTCACACATCTGGCATGCCACACTTGGCAGTTGTGCCAGCTTTTTGTTGCGCAGTTACAGAATATCTCACCAGTGCCTAGTTAACTGTTTTCACTAAGGGAATGAGATAAAAAGCCATCCACAGAGTTGTTGGCACAATCTCTGTGTCATTGTAATCACAAATTTTTAATTTTTCTATTACACTTTTTATACGGCCAATTGATGTTTAGAAATAACAAAATACGCGTGATATTTGTTGTATGAACTCTGATTTGATTCCACAAAAGATTCCAAACTCATTGTGATTTCCCGCAAAAGTCCCATTAACACTTTATTTCCAAAAAGAGGAATGAGTTTTCTCTTGTATTGTCAGCAAATAAATTGATTGAAATTACATCTCTCTGGTTCAAATTTTTCTACAAACAGAAAGAAAGAAAATGTGAGTGGAAGAGCAGCAAGAGGAACCTCGTGACCTTGCCTATGAGTGGAGTAATTCTTTTGTCTTTCATTGGTTCATGCTAAATTACTTAAGCTTCATTTAGCTCTGCTTGAAAGTCAGTGTTTCATATTCGGTAGAATTTGAATAGTATTATTAGAAATGTAAAATGTAGTCCTAATAAGCAGGCCAAGAAAATGTAATGAAATATGCAACACAGGTGCTTAAATCCATGGACAATATAATTATATAGCACACACACACCATTTACAATGCCTAAGGTGACATCCTGCCAAAAATGTAAAACTGTGATAGATTTTGGACCAGCTGTGTTATGAACTGATTTCCTCAGCTGGGCTTGACATAGAAACTGGACACGTGCAACCCCTATATTAATTCTTTTCTCTCCAGGTAGTAAACTGTAAATGCATAATGCATCTTTGTGTAGAAAAGGTCTACTGAGAAGACATCTGGAATTCAATATTTTAAATTCCAAGTCTGTCTTTCCACTGAAATCTTAGTTATGTTGGGCAATAACACAGGAATCATATACATATATATATGCACAATATTAATAACTCACGAACCATGTGTGAACAATAAATAGCCTTAATAAAATCTGTCGCAAGGANNNACTCACGAACCATGTGTGAACAATAAATAGCCTTAATAAAATCTGTCGCAAGGAAAAATAATGAGAATAACATGGAAAAAACTTTCAGTGTAATGGTCTTTGTCTTGACATCACTACTGAAATATTTTATGATTTTATGATTTCTGATGATTTTACTGCAGTGAAATCCAATCACATTCTAGAGGCCCATCCCAAAAAATTTGAGCATGTAAATAACGGTTTGTGTGAACTGTTCCATGGAATTTGTTTGTCCCCACTTTATCAGTGTCAAAGCATTAAACAGATGGCTCCTCTTCTTCAAATACTACAAATTAAATGGCTCCTTGGATGTTCTTTTCCATTATGGAAAACTTATTATTTAAATTTAATATTATCTTGAATCATTGGCTTGAAGGATTAAAGATCTTTAACATGGAATATGTAAACTTACAGGAATGGGGAACCAAATGTCAGCATCAAAAGTCTTACCAGAAGACTATTAAACTTAACTGTATAACTTCCTTTCAGTCATGGAAAAAAGATACCATCACCTTTCCATGTTTCTGGATTTTCTGAGCAGTTGTCATGCTTTAAGTGTAAAAAATCCAAAAAATCCTGTATAGAAGTCTACACTGAACATCAATCTTTTTCTGTACATTAATAATTTATGGCTTCTGGAGTTGGAATGATTTTCTTTAAATCCTTGATGAAACAGTAAATAAGAGTAGCATAATTTCTTTACCAAATGGCAAGCCAGTCAAGGGGAATCTGAGAAATATAGATGGTGCTAAAATGAAAAATAAAACACCATAAATTCATTTTTATACTGTACCTTCAGAACAGTACATTCTGCCTTTTCCTTTACACACACTATTTTGCCACTGAAAATGAAAGGTGAAGAAGTAGGATGACAAACACTGACAGATGAAAACATTGAAACAAGTACGTGAGTAAAAACACTCTTTGTGTTTCAATTGCTTACTTTTCCTAGAGTGACTAAGTAGATACTGGTATTAATACTCAAGACAAGCTGATACACCTCAGTGGAAAGCACCATGCCTGTTGTGGGCTAAACTATGTATGTTCACTCAGACAATGACTCGACTTCTCCTGAAGCAGAAAGTAACTACAGTATGGCAGAAATCAACTTAGTACTTGTATGAAGAGTCTTACATGAGGTGTCTGTGAATATGATAGATACCACATTCAGTCAGTCCTGCCCCATAAACCCAGTGGGCATTTGGCTGTGGCTTTTAAAGGAAGCAGAAGGTAATCTATACATCTTACTGCATGCTATGCTTATTGAATTATCGTGGAGCATGGAACTGATCTTGAATTTTGTGAATCTGATGCAAAATACTGTGCCCCACTCACCATCTCACATTCCCGACTAATTCTTCACATGACATCTGGCTCTTTCAATGTTGTCTCTGCATTTTAAAGTCAGAGCAAAAGGTAACTATCTCTCTTTCTTTTCATTAAATAATTTCTGAAATTCCAGATTTCTGGTTAAGTCACCACATGTAGGAACTGCATGGACCAGCAAGGTCTGAGATGGAGCCTTAGCATTTCTTGTTTGCCTTGTATGGCAGTCCTTGATTGCCACTAGTGACATGTAAATGTAGAATATCAGATGGCTCAGAACAAAATTGTCAGAGTTTGAATTTGCTTAAGCAAGCTTAGAATTGTTTTGCTGATTTTTACTTTTGCCATAATTAAGAACATAGCTAAGAAATATATAACTGGTTCTCCCTGGAAAATAATCTTCTGAAGCAAAATATTCACATCAATATATTCCATATGCTATAAATAATAACAATTAAAATTACTGGTTCTTAATTTGCTCATTCAATCTGTGGGCTAATTTTTTTAGGTATGGGTCCAAGACACAACATCAACATCTTAAATGTGGTCAGCTTTTGCTTTCTATCACAGTTTGTTTAAGGCACAGACAGGTAGCCCATAAAGTACAAGTATATTGATGTCTTCCTTGGGACAGATCCCAGTTCCAGTAAAACCAGCAGGAGGGGACTTCTGTCAACAATTTAAATATTAACATTGTGTTTGAAAAGACTAAGAGGTAGTCAAATTAAAACCAAGTAAAATGGTTTCGATCAAGAGCAGTTAACTTTCTTTCATTTTGGATTCTGTGTGTATAAGGCACATGATAGGAAAAGACCTTCTTATGCCTTGAAGCTCAGACTAATTTAAGCCAAATTTATAAACCTCTGGAACAGGAGTCACCTCTGCCAAAGGACCATAACAGAAGTGTCTTCTTTCTTTAGCCTAAAGAATCTCAGTGGTACTGGGAACTTCTAGGTGAGCCTTGATGGATTTCGAAACCCATTGTCAGACTTGAGGTGTAACTCTGACCTAACCTTGGACACAGAAGTACTCTGGTAAATCAAGGGACAGATGAGATTTAAAGAAAAAACCCTGATGTGTCCAAAGTTTACTGTAAGTCCTGTATAGGTCTTTGTACTTTGTTCCCCTGTTTTCCTGTACTTTACTGGAAATTAAGCTGACCTGAGTTGATTGTTACTGAGGGCTGCTCAGCTTCTATGGTTTGGAACAGGACACCACCAAGACATAGATTTGTTGGTGTTTTAAATTTCTGTACCCTCCTCCCCATAAACTGCATTCTTCTCGGGAGGACAAAAAACCTACTACCTCCATTTGTTAGAAAGCTGAGAAGGATGATTTACTTAATGAATTCTTGTCCCAAGTATTACTTTTGTAAGTGTAAATATTACATTTCAGCACTCGAGAGCTCAAAAATAATCTTTATTCTTGAAATATTTATACATAAAGAGCATTACTGAAATAGGAGTGCTTGATTACTTGGATTGGGTTACATGATTGTGACATACTTATTTTTAGTCCTTGTACTGAATGGTAACAGGAGACAGAGATTAAAAAAATAAGGAGGATAGATCCATTGCTGGTGAATGTTAACTGTTAAACAACTCACGTGCTTCTGCAAACGGGAGATGGCACCCCTTTAGTTTCAAATTTCTGGTCTATCTGAAATTTGCTTGTATCTGGAACAGTTCATATTGTGCTACACAAAGCGTAAAGATGGGCACAGTACTCCCCTGCCACATAAAGGTGGGGCAGATATACTGAAATGAGACAGACACAGTGACCTTGAACACTCAGTAGAATAAGTAAAGAGGCGTGAACAAAGAACCCCCTGTGCCTCAGTAGCTGGTGCATGGAGCTGCCTCTCAGCAGAGGGAACCAGGGCAGTGCTCAGAGCACTGCATTATCTGTCCTGTTCCTATCTGACCACAGAGCATAGTCACCATCCCAGGTAATTACTTTGCTGGCACACATTGGAGTTTTTCCATCTGAGCTGTTTCCTGCAGGTACATTGCCATCAATCAGGCTTGTCCTTGAAGGCTTAATGATATAGAATTGCTGGGCATTTATGGGCTATGCTTATGCCATTATCAGACAAGTTATCTAAACTTTTGCTTTTAGTCAGATCCTTCCAGATTGATCCATCTTTCTAACAATACTTCAGCTGTTAATTGAATATGGGCAGTAATGTTTTCCATGTTTCTTAATTATTTTACTCTTCTGAACCAGGTTCCTTTAGTGGATATTTATTTATTCAGCCACAATGATGCATACACTTATTGACTGAAGCTGTATGAGCTCTAAAAACCTGTCTGTCTCTGCTGAAAGCACAGCCCTGCTTTGAAAGGAGCCTGCAAGAACTGCACAGAACAGCCATGTCTCTTGTGCTAGTGATTTTCATATCAAATGTGTTTGGTTTACAAATGTAGAGTGATTTCTCTAATTGCAAGTCCTTATTCTCTCTTACCTGTCATTATCACCAGCGACAAAGTCCTCTTAGAGCTCAGTTGCCTCATTGCCCATTGTCTCCAGAGACAGTCCTTAATGACACCTGTGCAAAACCACGTACTCCCCTGGGCTCAGGCATGGAGGGATAAGAATTGCCAGTGATCCTTTAGAAAAAACATGAACGATTGAGCCTCCAGCCTGGGTAGCAAGAGAAAACTGTAGAAATGGCTTTTTCTGTCACTTGTCTGAGCAGATTGTTCCAAGTTCACAGAAGGAATAAATCTGCTTTCCATTCTCTGGAGAAGAACATAATGTATTTTCAGGAAATCAGGATACCTCCCATATACCACCATCACATGTCTTTGGGGAAGAATGTCAGTGATGGGGTATCAGCATTCTGATGACACCAGGGCCTTTCCTCCAGATTTTGTTAAAAAAAAAAAAAAAACCAAACAAACAAACAAAAAAAAACACACCACAAAACAGGCTTTGCAAAAAAAAAAAAAAAAAAAGGAAAAAAAAAAGAAAAAAGAGCAGTCAAGCAAATCTCTTCTTTTGTGTTTGTTTAGTTTTGAAAGACTTGCCTGAAGGTTCATTGGCGTTCCTACTGCAGACAGTTTGTGCCTGGGCTTCCTTGCAGAAAAAAAGGGGGATTTTCCAGGCACGTCAATATGTCCTTGGCTTCACAGATACCTTTCATACAAAAGGCAGATACAGTTTCTCCCACTTCACAAACAGTTGCTCTTTACTTATGCGCACTGGCGCTGCTTCACTCCATGGTGTTTAACTGGTGCTGTTTGTGATGGTTACATTCTTACCAGTTTCTCTGATATACTCTCACCTTGTCAATACTGTCATGCAGTTCTCCAACAAGGGAGGTTTTTACCTGATTTTCTCTATCTGTAGGTGCTTTTCCCTCATCATTCCACAACTGCACTGACTTTGTCTGCCTGCCTATCATCAATAATTTTTGAACCACTGGCCAAGTGTAACCCAAGATAGCAGTGTCTGTCTCAAAGGGAAGAAACTCCCNCCACTGGCCAAGTGTAACCCAAGATAGCAGTGTCTGTCTCAAAGGGAAGAAACTCCCACATATTTTCTAGAACTTGGTGACAGGAGAAGAAGCCAGACTTGAGCAGGACCTTGCAGAGAGAAAAGGCTGCAGAGTGAGCTCAGGCTGTACCTTTTCTGCCTGACCACAGGTATGTGAGCTCAGTGCCAGGGACGGGTGGCAGCATGTGACATAGGGCCAGCCCTGAGGAAAGACAGGGTAATATTGGGAGAAGTTGACATCCCAAGACTTGGACAGGTGCACTCTGGGTTAAAAACTGTCTGGATGACCAGCCCCAGAGGGTGGTGATAAGGGTTGCTACATCCTGTTGGCAACCAATCACAGTGGTGCTCCCCAAGGCTCAGTATTGGGGCCAGTTTATTTGATATCTTTATTGATGATCTGGATAAGGCAATTGTGTGCACCCTCAGTGAGTTTGTGGGCAACACTAAGGTGGTCAGGACTGTTGACCTGCTGATAGGAAGACTCTGCAGAGGGATCTGGAGAGGCTGGATTGATGGGCTCAGGGCAACAGTGTAAGGTTGAACAAGGCCAAGTCCTGCACTTGAGTCACAACAACCCCAGGCAGCACTACAGGCTTGGAGCAGAGCAGCTAGAAAGTGGCCCAGAGAAAAGGACATAGGTGTGCTGGTCAACACTGGGTGAACATGAGCCAGTGTGTGCCCAGGTGGCCAAGAAGGCCAGTGGCATCCTGGCCTGGATCAGCAAGAGTGTGGCCAGCAGGACCAGGGCAGGCATTGTCCCCCTGTACTGGGCAGCACTAGTGAGGCTGTACCTCAAGTGCTGTGTCCAGTTAAGGGCTCCTCATTAAAAAAAGGACATTGAGGTGCAGGAGCGTGTCCAGAGATGACCAACGGAGCTGGTGAAGGGTCTGGAGACGAAGTCTTATGAAGGGTGGCTGAGAGAGTTGAGGTTGTTTAGCCTGGAGAAAACGAGGTTCAGGGAGGACCCTCTTGCTCTCTACAACTGACTGAGAGCAGGTTTAGCCAGGTGGAGGTTGATCTATTCTCCCAGGCAACCAGAGACAAGGCAAGAGGAAGAGGCCTCAAACTGTGCCAGGGAAGGCTCAGGCTGAACATCAGGAGGGGCTTCTTCACTGAGAGGGTTAATCATTGGAACAGGCTGCCCAGGGAAGTGGCAGACTCACCATGTCTGTAAATGTTCAAGAAGTAACTGGATGAGGCACTTAGTGCTATGGTTTAGTTGACATGGTGGTGTTTGGTGAAATGTTGGACTCAATGATCTAGAAGGTCATTTCTACCCTTAGGGATTCTATAAGTCTGTTAATCTAGGGTTATGGAGAGAGTCCCAGAGAACACATGGAGGAATAGGGATAGTGTAATGCAGTGCAACAGAGGTTGAATTCTGACCATGATCCTTTAGGGTACCCACTTAGGGTTTTTTACTCTTACTGTACCGTCCTTTCCACATAATAGGAACAAGAATCTTGTCGACCTGGCAAAGAATGGCTGCTCCTCAGCACATTAATCATCTTTCCACCAGTATTCATGCATGGGGTCCCATGGTGAGCACCCAGTGAAGAGCACCCTGCTCTGCAGCCTGAGAGACCCACATGAGACTCCACAGAGACCCACATGGAAGGTGCCTTGAGGTGTGTAACAAATCATGAGGCAGCCTTTACCGCCTGTGAACCCCTTGCAAAGTGTGTACATGGAGGCTGCAGACCCTTCTCTAACTGAAGAGCATCAGTGGGTCCCTGTGCCATCCTCAGCACAGACACCAGCCTGCCTCTCGGCAGCTCCTAGTCTCCTCTTCAAAGCCCATATGCAAGGCTCACAGAAGCAGAGATGAGCATTGCACACTCATGAATAAGTGTAATTGAAATTCTCTTCATAGCTATTTGGGGGGAAAAAATTGCTAGTGTAATTAAAATGCACAGGGGAAAGAGAAGTAGCTTGTACAGACACATTATGTTACACAGCACCCACCCAGACAAAGGTCTTTGTCTATAAAAAGCTCAGATATGTCTGAGATAATTGCTGTTCATTGATTGTGCCTCTGAAGTGGAGTCATTCTGGCATATTCCACCTTAAGGCTGTCTTATACATTTCTTTGAAAGGGAAAAATTCAAAAGTTCAAGTAAAGACACAAGTTCAGTCAAATACGTGGCAGTAAAATCTTGATTTACAGCATTAAGGTTACTTTCAGCTGACCTAGCCTTGAGTGGTGCTGGGCATTTTTGTCTGATCTTGTGTTAATGCTGTTAGCCTGTGTTTACTAAATGATTTAGCACTGAAATGTTGGGAGTTGCCAAATATTTGTCTTCTGTCCTTTATGAATATTTGAACAGCTCTTTCCTCAGCCCACTCTGAATGCAGAAAAGGGTGTTAAAAGTATCGCACTCCGGTAGTGTTGCTTTGCGGAGGCTGCAGACCAACAACATTCTTGCATCAGTGACGCCTTTGGCACTGCACTAAATAAACCAAAGGTAGGAGCACAAAAAAATGTGCTTGATAATGTGCTTGCATCTTGCTTCCTGTGTCCTACAGAAATTCATATCTGAAAATAGAGGTCCTTAACTGGTGTATAATTTTTTGCTCCCCCTCCTTTTAAATATAAAAGCATTAAATAACCCCTAGTTGGATCTGTTCTATGCTGAAGGCAACACCCAAAAAGGATGGCAACCTGAGTTCAAACTCAGACTTCATCACAGATGTGTGAGATGAGCTTGAGTATGTCTCTGTGGTGTGTGTTTTGTCTAGACAAAAAAAAAGTGTGAAGTTTTTAATCAATAGTGTGTGTACAAATGTACTAAAACATCACAAAAGAACATATATCCTAGATGTGGTTCACAATTTCTGCATGTAGCCTGCATTACTGCACTACCAGATTTTCTTTTGTCACAGCATTTTTTACACTTGCTCTTTTTGGGAGTTTGCAGACCCCAGAGTAAACAAGCACACCACTATTCATGCACCCAGAAGTGCAGCTCATTTCCACTTTCAAATGTGATTGCACAGGGAATCAGAGTTACTACACCAGATTTGATTGCACCCAGCAATAGCACTCTGCAATATTTTACATACAGGTTCAAAGTTGAGATTAATTTCTCAGAAAAAAAGTTGCCCCATAAAGTAGATAATTTTAAATGTCATCCTTCCTAGAAGAGCTGCAACTTTTCACCTTCTGTGACTTAATCTCGTGCCTCATGGGTAGGAAGTAATACACTTTTAGTGTAAAAGGACCATCCCTATTTTGATAGAGCTGCTGGATTTAATAGATCAGGACTTGATTAGAATACATCTCGTCATCTCTGGTAGTTCAGGGCATATAATGCTTTATGTTTATTTTTCTTACATTATAATGCGAGGATACATTAATTTCATGTGAACTTACTGATAATCACTTACATTTAGTATGTCTGGAAGAAGCCAAAAGTAATGAAAGTAGACACCTTTTCATTCATTATTTGTTTTTAAATATTCCTCATTTCTTTCTTCCTTTTTTTTTTTTCCCCATCTCCACATGCTGATATTGCATGCATGGCTTGCTCTCAGCTTGCTATGAAACAAGCTGGGGCAAGCCTTGTAATATGATTCAAATTGTAAATCTCATGTCTTGCATCCCCCAAACACCTCATCTCATATGCAGTCTGGAACCTTCATTCCAGTACCAATTAGACTAATATATCCACCCAGCTCCGATTGGGGTGATGGATCGGCTGGTGGGGGAAATGGAGGCGATTTTCTCAGCTCCTCTGCATTCCCATAGGCATGCAGCATTTGACAGATTGGGCAGAACTGCCACGAAAGAGTCTGACACAGATGGTGTAATTAGAAAATGCGAAGTGCGAGTGTGAAATTTATCTTTGATCAGCACCTCCTTGCCAGATTGTCATCTATGTTAATATGATGATGGCTTCTTGGAGATGGATAGAAGAAAACAGCAGCCTTGAGGAAGAAATGGAGACAGTTCACAATGTAGAGAAGATATTTTGTTTAACTCTGAAACTCAATCAATTTCAACATGAGTAAAATGTGATTTAATGTATTTAATTCATAGGAAAACAAATTGAATCTAAATCTGATACCTTACTTTGTTAGGCCCGTAATCAATATGGTAAAATCTTAGGTTTTGTTGGAAGAAGACAGAGATTAATTTTTTATGAACAGTTAAATAAAAAAAATCAATCTGTAGCTATAGGCATACTTGAAGCTACTATATCACTCTTTGTAGAGGCCTAATGTAATCTAAATATATATAAAAATCATTACAGAGTTGCCTGGACAGTTTTAAGTACTTAGAAGAAATTTTTTCTCTTTAAGCTTTGTAATTGCAACACTATCCTCTGTAGGAGGTCATGGAGTTTATCTACATTCACTACAGAATCACAGAAATCTTAAGCTGTTTCATTTTCCCCCTTTATTCCAAAGGAAGGGTTTGATTGTTTGAGGGTTTTTTTAAAATTAAAAGTGGATAAATATTCTTTGCCTGAGCAAAACATTCTGATCATTTATCTGACATTTCCAGCTTTCCCAGGAATCTGATGCTCAGTGTTCTGCAGCAGAAAAGATCATCATCCTTTAGGATCAAATGCTGCTCTTCAGACATGAGGAGATGCAGCCTGTGTGAGATGTAGGTATAATTTTCCTCAGAGAGAAACTGAGGCAGGGAGCAGGCAGGCACAGCACATTCGGGGTCACAGAGCAGAGTGTGACAGGGCCACTGTCCTTGGTGTGTCCACCCACAGCTGGGCCCCCCTTCCACACCATGTCTGGCAGCCACTGTGAGCCTGTATTCAGATGGTTCAAAAGATTTAAGTTTACAAACCACTATTCCGTAGTTCATTTTGCTAAAAACTGCTCAAATGTTCACATGAGTGGTGCTAATTTTCAGGAAGGTAAATTAGCATAATTAATGACCAGCCAAATTTGGGGGTAATACAGTATGTAATTAACATTAGAGAGTTCTGTTGTACCACCTGCCCCCACATTTCATTGTTGCAGTGTACGAACTGTACAGGAGGCTATTTTCCCCTTTGCTGCACTGAGCAGAAAGCAGCTTTCTTCATCAGAATAAGCCATTAGCTGTAATGGCATGTAGGTGTAATGGAATGTGCTCGAAACATCTGTGCTGAGAGCAGGGGAGAAATTGCTGCATGCGGTCGTAGGCCTTTGGGGAGCTTGATTAAGGATTGCTTCAGAGAACTTGAGATCTGGCTTGGGATGCAAAAAAGAGAAGAAAGGAAAATAACACTAATAGATTTACGGATGTACTGCAGGGAGAACAAAGGATTTTTAATTTTTTTTACTTCCCTTTATTGCTCTTATATTGCATCTGTTCTCTGTTGGGCTTTCTCTTATTGAATTGATCTGGAAAAAAAATGTAGCTCAAAATGCAGTTTAGCAAAAGACATCCTTGCTGCATAAACATGAAAATTGCTTGATTTTTTTTTCCTTTGTTTGCTAATGAAGACCTCGTTGAAACCACAAATAGTTCTAACAATAAATATTTATTGCCTATGACATTTGCCTAAATCTGTTTTCAAGTGATATGTCCTCTATTTAGAAATCATGTAAAAACACACATTAAAAAAAACCTGTGCACAAAGACAATTCTTGCCTTGCATTATTTGCATTTCTGTGGTATTCATCTGCTCCTTGTGCTGATTTTTTTTTCAAGATTTCTTTAAAATGAATTTCTGATTTGTTTTTCTTCAACTCCATTTGTTTGCACACATTTTTAATAACCAATGGAATATAAACTCTCAGTACACAACAAGAGTAATTGCAGAACCACTGGGCTATGTCAGTTCTGGCTATTGACCCATCAAACTGTAAAAAATCTGAAATGCCATTTACAGGATCTTAGGCAAGGTGACAGGGAGGAGAAAAGCAATGCTATAAAAGATTACTTTGATGCCATACAAATGTTTAAATGTTTGAAAATGGTTAAATGTTTGAAGATCCATATTACAGAAAAGGGAATTAATGTGCTGCCTGGGACAGATGTGGATGTATCGCACAGAAAATGAGAAACAAACCTGCAAATATTGGGTGGTTTAATGATTAGGTAAATCTTACACTTTCTAATTATAAATGACAACAAAGCACTATGTTCACTAGTATCCATCTTCCTTATGAAATAAGAAGCTTTCTGAGTTGGTGGCAAAAATGCCTTGCAATGAAGTTTAAAATATGTAGGGAGGCAAAAATGTAATAAAAATGCAAAAGCTAATAATATTATGGCGACTGGCATTGTTTACAATGTAGAGCACCTGCTGTTTTCAAAAAAAAAAAAAAGAAAGAGAGAAAGAAAAAGTGAAATCATCAAACTGTTCTTAAATGGAAAATCTGGGCTCTCTGCCAATTACACAATGTGTTTCAGGTGCACTGTAAATAGGAACAATGAAAGGTGCAGGGGACAGAATCTGAAATGTTAAATCTCAGATACACAAGAAAATTATTTGATGATGTTACTTTGAAAGGAACTCTTGGGTACCTTCCAAATTTCTTCAAAGTAGAAATACATTTAAATTTTTGCCTCTGTAAGAAAGTTGTAAAAATCTAATTATCTCTTTAAAAAAATTGATTTTAAAATTGATTAAATTAACCCCAAAAAGAAGAAGAGCCAAAAAAAAAAAATCTAAGAAACCCACAAGGGACTTCCCATTTACTAGTCTGTTCAATGTGGGAGATGCTTGGAGACTACAGTGAAATATAACCAGACCAAATTCTATGATATAATAACAAAAAGTTAAGCCCATCCACCCCCAGAGTTATAAATTTGGATTTCAGGAGGCCAGTGGTGGGGTCTGGCTCATTGAAGTCAGAGCAGGAATTTGATACACATTTCAGAAGAAAACTCTTATTGTCCCAGCACTGTGTATCAGGGAACAAATGGTTGCCATGCCCATGTTAGGCACTGGATGCAGGGAAATTTGTCATCAGCTGCCTAAAGACCAGACTTGAATGAATGTTCCTTGTGGCTGTAGGACTTCAGCTGTAGACAAGAGTTTTCTTATACATATACAGACCACAGCTGGGATGAAAATTGGTCTTCATTTATACTATTAGAAGGGGAGTGGGAAAGCCTTTAAGTATGTGTTTCTTTCTTTGGGAAAAATACTTTGGCTGTGTGTTTTGTTTCAAGAGAAAATGAGAAAGTGGAGATGCCTTAAGCATGGTCAGAAAGCAGTTGTCAGGACACTCTTTCTGAAATAAATGGAAGGAATGATGGTACATCCCCTGACCTCGAGCCCTGTACTGCTCAGCTGAGCTCACGCCGCTCCTGTCTCACCCTCTTCTCCTCTAGAACAAAGGGGGTTTGTCCCCACTGTGTTTGGAGAGCAGTTGCTGACCTGTGCACCTGCATAGTGCTGTTTGGCAAGAGCCAGGCTCCAGAGACAGGGGGAAGGGTTAAACAGTATAGATCTCATGGAGCAGTGCTTAAACATGTCCTAAGCCTGTTTAGTTTACTAGTATAGATGTAGCCTTGGAGACCAGAGAGCAGATGCTGTGCATCTGCTGCACTCCCTGTAAGATCAGCCCTGATTATTTCCACACCCCATATCTACAGGGAAGGCCTGTAATAAAGCAGTAATCACTTTCCTCCCATCCTCACCTGAACCACAAGCCAGATCTTCATTTCAGTAACCCTTGGATAAATCCATAATCCTTCTATGTGACTGAAATCAGACAAACGATCTTGGTATTACTCTTTCTTTTGGGTCTGATCCTGCCAGTTTTCTGTCATTAACAGGAACAGGATCATATCTCTTATCAATGGCAGTTTGTTTTCCATTTCATGCTGCAGTTATCAAGCTATCTGAACAGTGTTTATTAGAATCTATTTCTTTTAATAGGAGGAGAAACTGGGGACACCCTTGGTATTCTCATTTTACCAGGATGTAGATTATCAGCCTACTTCCATGTGACATCCTATCCCCATAATAGTTTCTACTTTAGCTTCTGTGCCTAAACTAACAGTGTTTCATGGTGGAGAAACAAAAAAAAAGTATCACAGTTTTCTTCCACTTTTATACAAGTTTTTTGGAGCGCACACAATGCATGGCATCTTAAAAGTTAAAAGCAATACCAGAGAACAGTTGCAGCGCTGAAGCTTGAGCAGTGCTAAGTAGGACTTTGGCTACTGTTACCTCTGTATTGATATCTGGTTTTCTGGTACCAGATCTGAGTGCCAGAAAAAAAAGCTGCAGATCTGCTGCAATGGTGAAAGAAGGGAGAGCAGCTGAAATGAGTTCAAAGAAACAACCAAGTTGGAATGCAGAGTGGATTGGAGAAAAGGCACTAGATCATCTCTGCATTCTAAAGCTGTTCAGGATTTTTTCCCTCTGAATCAAGGGTAGTTGCTAACTAGGCTGAATACTGGTGAATCCAGTAGAGGCTGAATATGTGGTTTTGGGCAAATAATTCTAGGTGATTGTCCTTAGGGCTGGACCAGATGACCTCCAGAGGTCCCTTACAAATTCAACAATCTTGTTATTCTGTGAATCTATAACTACACCTGTTCGAGGAATTTGAAAAATATTTATGCATTTTAAATCATTATGAAATAGGAGCAAAAGAAGTTTAAAGTATGTCTCTCTTCTCTGGTGGGTGGAGGTGAACTTTCTTTCCTCTCTGCCCCTCTGTTATGTGGGAGTGGTTGTACTCTTTCTTCTCTTTGTACTCTTTCTTCAGCATCTCCTATGACATTCCAATAGCATGAAAATGCGACCAAAACTCATGGGTGATGCTGACTCCACTAAATTCAGTGTCTAAACTATCTACGACTTCACTGGGCTCAAATTTTTATTCTTTGTTGAATGAACTTTCATTCAGTGCTTATTCTTGCTTTTAAGATGGACATGAGCAGATGCACAGGAAGCACTTCCTGGGATCACTCTTAAACTGCTGCATTTAAAGCTGCTTTGAAAATAAACTTTTTGCAGGGAATTCTTTAGTTTATTGAAGATAGATCCACTAGTACAAATTAAGATATATATATTGATAGATATGCATGGCTCTTGCTATTCCTTCTTCCAAATGTCAGGTAATTTTCAACAACCCAAGTCTAATTCCCAATGAAGCTTTCCCTAATGGTTTATGTGAAACTAACAGTAAGAAATAAGACAGTTTTAGTTATATATTTGAAGACACATATAACCAAAGATCAGATGTTTTTATGTGTACCATAAGCACTGAAAGATATGGCATAGTTAAAAACAAAAAACTAGATAAACTTTTCAGTTATTTAGGCTTATATAGATCCAAGTTTGTGAGCATCTTAGAGTCTTTAATGGTATTAGTTAGTACATTTATTATAGTTAGAACTGTCATGATATCCAAACTTTTCTTCCCAAAACAGGGAATATGAAAATGGGACAGTCAGCTTGAGCTTCAACAGTGAATGTTTTGTTCCAGTGATTTCAGGTTCCAGATCTGGCTAGCTTAGGAGAGGCTTATGACTATGTCCATAGCAAGAAGACAGTCTGACTTATTGCTGCTTCAACCTTCTTCAAGAGGAGTGTGAGAGCAGCTTATTTCACCACTTCAGCTATTTATTCTCTTCTTATAGACAGTCTTACATAAGAAAAAATAAGTATCAGAAAACCACAGGTTTAAGTTCACAGCATGAAATGCAACTAAGTCAGGAACCTTGTAAAATAAAGCACAGCAACACCAAAACTGTGTCTTCCCAGAGGCTGCAGAAAGCTGTAGCAGCCTAGCTTCAGGTTCAAACCAGGTAAGACCAAGGATAATGGCAAGAGAAGTACTGGGAGATTCTGTTGATGATGGTACCTCTCTGCAACCACTGAATGACTTACTCTCATGTTTCACCATCCTTCCTGAGAAATCTCCTGGAAAGACCGAATCTATGGGAACACCATGATGTCTCTTGAAACAGAATATGCATCAAACTGGACAGTATGAATGGGCAAAGGCAGAAACAGTCCTAAAAGAACCTGTGTATAGTTTTGACTACTTCATTAACACAGAATATAAATTTTCACCAAATGTTTCTTATATCACACCCACACTGTTCAAAGGAGCTCTGGCATCTTCTCTAGAAAGCTATCCAGTTTTCTTTTCAAAATTTGAAGTAATAAAAATTCAACTCTTTTCTATATGATTCTTACGTTAAACACCCTTGTTCTTCAAGCAATCTCCTACCCAAAAAGGTATTTACACACTGATCAAATCACTCTTTACCCTTTGCTTTGGGAAGTTAACCAAGTTGAGCTGCTCTGCAACCATCATGTTCCTTCAACAGATCCAAATTACCTTGTGGCTCCGTGTTTGTTTTTGGGGTTTTTTTTAAACATGATTTTACAAAAGAAATACTACTGCAAAAATAATTTTTATGATGCTGCATCTGCTAGGTGTCCCATAGTGTTTTCATCCAGGGATTTTGTTCATTTTTTTGCACTCTGAGCACATGCTCAACTAGGTAGTCACAATGACTCCCTCTTTCATAGATCTGCTCTTACTATTTTTTTTTTTGTGCCACTGATTTTTTAGGTATAGGAAACACAGCCTCTCCTGGCCCAGATCACTGATATATGATCGATATGTGCAGTCAGTCTGAGTGTCCAAGGTTGGATGGTGAGGTGTAGCAAGTGGAAAGCCTTTAGCTCTACAGTCTGCTTCTTACCCCAGACTGACAGATCTTGAGCTTAACCTTCAAGGCCCTTGTGCTCTTCTTGAGCTTTCGTCTGAGGGCTGCTGCAGACAGCAGTTGTACTTTAGTAAACATGTGAATCTATTAATGTGATTACACACAACTGTGTGTACAGACAGTCACCATGCCCACAAAACCCCAACCCCTCTGTGGTGCTGGCTGGGTCACCCCACTGGAGCTCCCTGCCTGCTCAGAACCCCAGTGAGCATCCACCCACAGGCAGAGGTGACAAATGCCACTTGCAAGTGGGAGATAGATACAGGCAGGAAGAAAAAGCATCTCATCACACACATTGGTGCATAGCATTTTATGGCATGGATTGTCACATTTTACTGCTTCTATATGAACATGCTCACCACATCATATCAACAAAACAAGGTGCATTTATTTCACTGTATCCCCCAAAAAATAACCCTCTGGCTAAAATATGCACTCACCCTTTAAAAACATTGCAAAATGCCTCTGATATCCCTCAGAGGGGTTTCTTTGAAAGTCTGATTTTTGGCACAGCTTGTTTCACTGATATAAACATGTTAATAGTGAAAATGTCAAAAAGTTTATTGATTTTAATTCCTGAGATGGAAAAAATACATAAAAGTTCTGTTCTGTGCTCTAGGTAAATAAATGAGCATGGTGTTTCCACATTGCAGTCAGTGAACCATGCTTTATGTTAAACCCTTCCTACACATACAGGAGAGTGAACAAAGCTTAGTAGTGGAAAGAAGACACAAATTACCTCCAGCCTTTTAGAGGCACAGTAGAGGCTTCAAACACCGGAATATACACAACTGAAACACGCAGAAAACCCTGTTTCAAAAAATTATCTCAAGCTTTGTGTTAAGTACTGTAATACAAAATACTACTCTTTGAAGGATAACAAGATCAGACAATGCTTGTTCATGCTACTCCTGAAGGAAAATGAACCAATTTCATGCTTGTGTGCTAAACTGGGAGCGCACACATGAGGGTACAAGTGTGTGCACACACGTCTGTGTACACATATCTGCATAGGTATATGTGTATATTTAGACAGATGTTTTTGCAAACAAAACAAAAATAAATTACTCTATATATGCCCTTACCTTCCTCCCACTATGAATGGTCTTTTTGTTAGTCCACTGAATAACCATTTGTCATGGGGTTTACTGTACCATGAAGTTATGATTAATATTATGGCTCATGTACAGCGGGTTGAAAAACCATATTCATTTTCAAAGTCACGTTGCATTGATTAGAATTCACTGCAGGTTATTCAAATAACGATCCTCTCTTTTCCCCGGAGAATCTCCGTCTGATTTTTCTTTATCTTCATTAAAGATCCCAGGTGCAGACAAAGCTTTACATACTTCTAATTTGCATTATCCTTGGGAAGGAGATAATTCACATGCCTTCAGTATATAGCACTTGTTTTTGTAGTTTGCTCTTTCCTATCTGACTATTTAAATAAATCAAGAAATTTAGCCTTCATAAATCCTCTGACAATAGAAAATGCCAAATTTTATTATGCTTTGTAATGAGCACATGTATTCTGAAATATCAATTATAATTCAGATTAAATGAAACAATTTTTTTCTTTTCTCTTCATCAGGTTTTTCTTAAAATGCAATCTCTGCTCACTCTCTCAGTGATGGCAAAAGGTGAATTTTTAAAGCAAAGATACAGATTTCATATCAGCCTTTGACTGATGTAAGAATATCCCTCATCAGTCTCTGAGAAATCACTGACAGGATTTAGTCTTTTTCTTTTCACTGGTCGAATATAGAACAGTGAAAATGCATAACATCTGTAATTGCCTGGTGGAACTTAACAGTCCCATTAACCCTCAAAATGCAGCACTAGCATGAATTCCACATCTGTTTTCTGAGGCATAAGTTGTGTGGGCCTATGTTTTGCAACAAAATAATCTGTCTTGGACTATTTTTATCGTGAGCCTTTGTGTAATGAGTTTAGCCCGAAGCAGACTGACAGCATTGTTGACATTTCATTGAGTTTCTGTCCTCAAGAGAGAGGAAATTTTAGCTAATTAAATAATGTTATAGTGTCTCAGAAACTACAAAGGCAATGGGAAACCACACAGCAGTCATACTGTATTTCTTAAGATCACTTGTGTATTACCGAGGTTTTATTATGCAGAAGTGATTCTTCTAACAGTCTTTAAAGTAAGTCATACATTAGATAAACTTTTCATAACTCAACTTTGATAGTAATATTTGTAAACTGGTTAGTGTATATACGAAATGAAGCCAAATGGGGAAAAGAGCTATTAGAGAAATACTGAAACAATTACTACTTTTCATCATCTCAGCACAAATGGACAGAACATGTTGCCCATGTGTACTGGTGCCAGAGAGACAGCAAAGACCTTTTCTCTGCTCCTTTGTGGCTACCCTGCTCCTCTGCACTAAGGGGAAAAGGGAAAGAACAGGGAAAAGGCAGGAGCAGGCTGGTTTATCCAAAGGTTGGCGATACAGTGCTGGTCCCTTTGAGATGGCAGTAAGTGATTCTGGGGAGGGGTCCACCACTGGTGGAGTCAGCTGGTTTCTCTTGCCCCAGCACCACATACTCTGGTGCTGATCCCAGCAGGACACAGGAGGAGCTACCAGTCACCTTCCAACACCATAAGCTATTTCTGTGGGTGATCAGCTGCTGACCAGAAAGCAGCTGCCCCAAAATGAACCAAAACAAGGGGTAAGCATTATGAAATTTTATTGTAAAATAATTATGAAAGTTTTGCTGGCCAAGCCAAGGTTCCTTCCCCAGCTTCTGCAGCCCCAGAAGCTTGTTGTCATCCCTGATGTCCTCGGGGCTTGGGGTAGTGACACCTTTTAGGCAGCACCAGCACCAATTCACTGGCACATTAGGAAACTCAAGCTTCACTGTGAGCTTGGGCAATGGCTAACTCACTGCTGAAAAACACCTTCACCCCACACAGAGCTCCTTATGGTCAGAGGAAGAAGAGAGACAGAATAAAACTGCTGCCATGCTCAGCTTTTGAAAAGGATTTATCCAAGCATGCTGGGACACCACTGTGAGAAAACGGCAGGAAATTTGACCAGTTCAGCCTAACCAGGACAGCAGGACAAATCACTTCCCTGAGATCTGTCCTGAGTGCAAGGCACAGCAGACAGGTGACAGGAAAGTAATTCGGTTCGCCATTCCTAAAGAAAACAAAATAAATTGATTGCACTCTTCTCCATGTGCAGAAAAGGGAGTCCTTTGTTTCCAACACCTTTACTTCTGATGTTGAGGCCCCCCATCTTCACCCCCTTGTCTTGCTGCACACCCAGCATCTGCGATTACCTTGGAGGGTGCACTGAGGGTGCTCAAGTAGTGTGTTTCTATAATAGCACTCTCGGGCTGCCTGCCACATCAGGAAGAAAAATAACATTTCTATGTTAATGGTTTAATTTTCTTTTTAAGATGCTAGTGTTTCCCTGATAAGCAATGATTTATATATCTTGTTTCACAACTAAAGTGATTTTTAGTATTAAGGACTGAAGTACAATATAAAGGAAATACAGTTGCTGAAGAAATGACTGGTTTTCTTTGCATTTCCCCTTCAGGCACAGGGTGCTATTTGCTGGTAGTTTACACTGATGGCCACTACAATGTGTTCTTCTAAGTTCTTAGTTCATGATAAGGACATTCTAAATTTGCATAACATCTTTCATCCTGCAAGAGCAAAGCACTTAAAAAAAATAATTTAACGTTGTAATCTCCCAGCGGTGGTGATTCACCCACCGTGCTGGTGGCAAAAAAAAAATCGGAAATTGTCCCTGTGCATCGGAGGCATCAGCCAGCACTAAAATATTCTGGAACCCAGAAGGGCTCCTGAGTTCTCTGATGGGGTGTGTGTGCTGAGGGGACACGTCCCCACGGGCAGCCGCCTCTGGATGAACTTTGGGTCTTTTCTTGCAGACAGCAAGCTGAGGTTTTTGATTGCACAGAGGCAGAGAGGAGAGCTCAGGATTCCTACCGTGAGCCCCCCAAAAATCTTTATTCTCCCATTAAGCCTCAGGGAGTTTGAAAGATTTTATTAGCCTTAATTACGTTTTGTCTGGGATCATGAGGTCGGTGGGCTTGGCGAGCTTTTGTTTTTAAAAACCTAACTTGCTTGCCAGGCGAGTTTCCCAAGCTCTCATTTTATTGTGGTTTCCAGCAGGGGATCTTGTTTCAAGGGATATGATCAAAGTAAAGGACATTTCTTCTGGGACTTATTTTACATAGATTAGATCTCATTATGCAACTTGCTCTTTAGTCTATATTCTTTTTATAAGCTTCTGGCTATACGAATGAATTTTACATAGTAAAGTGTGAATTTATTATAATGAATACACTTTCTGAGTGAAAGGGAGGCAAAATACAGCATAGTGTAATGCATTTAAGCTTCCTTATCAACAACAAATTTCAGCATTGCAGCAGTTTAATCTTATCTCAAACAAGGTTGCTGCACACTAATTTCAATGCAAATTTTCAGCTGACTTTTATTTCATTTTTTAAGTTAAAAAAGTATTTTCTGGAATTGTGTCAAATTTTACATTTTCTTCCTAAATGCATATTTCTATGCCTTCTTTCAAAGGCATGCATGATTTTTTAGGATTTCAAGATCTGTCCTTGATTAAGTCATTACAACTTGACACCTTGAGAGTTCCACAGAGGTGGGAATTTGTGATGATGTCCAGCAGCTACTTCTGAGTACAAAACGCTCTGGATTAGTTCTGTTGGACAATCTCTAACAAGACTGAACATTGAAGAAATTAAAGGTTAAAAAAGAGCAGATCTTAGCATACACAGGAATTCTTGTCCATCACTGTTATGGTTTAGGGACTGGCCAAAGCAGCAATCTTTTTTAAAAGCTTCATTCTAATAGCATGCAAATAAGAACATATTTTTTGGTTTTGTACTTCTCTACTGTGCATCTATCTGCAGTTCTATTTAATATGAAGTTTGGGTCAACGCATGTGTGAGCTCATCCAATGTTTATGTAAATTACTTGCTTTTATTTCCTGAATTTCCTCATGTGAGTAAGCAGGTATGTTTTTATTATCTCCTAATCTAGTCTGATTTAAAGCTGAAATTATCAAGTGAACTGGAATTTAATTGTCGAATGGAAGAGTTTTGTGCATTTTTTTTGTTGGTTGAGTTTTATATGTATATAATATATATATATCTCCTCACTTTTCAGGTAATCTGTTCAATGAGGTTTTTCAATGCAAATGATGATCTTAGAAATAGATTCAGTCATCTTTACTCTTTCTTTATTATATTACATAAATGGGGGAAAAAAAGGTTTTTGTTTTTATGTCAAGGGAAAAATTTAGATGCACTTGTTTCTGTCAAGTCACTAAAACTGGTCATTGAGCTAGAAGTTAAAAGTCTTAGGATCTGTTCTTGTAACTGTGAAATTTGTCCCATCTGAAAGACTCTCTTCATTTTAGGCTGAGGGCAAATTAGAATACCTAGAGGGCTTGCATTCCCACTGATGCTGTAGTCAATACATTTCATGAACAGGGGATGGGATTTTCACAAGAATTCAGCAACTACCTCCCTCTGGATCCACAGAATTCAGTGCACCATGAGCTTTTCTGAAAAACCCACTTATTTTCGCAGGGACTACTGTCCTATAGTGAATATCCACATCTGAGGTCTACTAGACATGTACAGCATGTATTCACTTCTTCCCCAAATCTGGTTCAGTCTCAAATGAAAACCATGTAAAAGCTTGTGTACAAAGGGGTTAAATTCATACCAACATATTTAATTGCAATCCTATTTACAGCCTTTAAGCAGCTATTATATATATTTCCCAGGTTATGATTCAGGGTTTACACATGTTTAGTTTACCACAGCATAAAGCAGTGTCTCAGGAAAGGAATGTTTTTCAGTTAAATGGTTAATTAAGGCTTGGAGATTTTTTTTTTTTCCTGATCAATGCAAGTCAAATTCTCGGTGCAAGTGGTTGAATCATCTTCAGAACTCTGATCATAATTAAACCACAAGGAGCCTGTTATGATTAAATGTGGGAAGCTGAAAATACATGAACCATAACAAAGGATCTGAATTCACTTCAAGCTTTGCATAAAATGCCGTTTCAGATTTTTTTATCTTAGTATTAAAAAAGCTTTCATCCTGTACTTTTTCTCTTTTTTTCCCAGAATTTCTTCCAAATTCTGTTACATTTTTCCAACTTAATAATAAATCTTGGACATGTAACTGCTATCTGGATTCCCTAATTTGTAAAATTCCCTATGTCTTCTGTCCAAACAATAGACTTAACTTTTTATTAAAAATACAGAATTCTAAAGGATTCTCTTAAACAGTTACACTTAATATATAGTAAGTAAATATTTCTCCAAATTACTTCCTCACAGCTGTATAATCCATACACTGTGTTGGTACTCTACAATAAATTTCTAAAATCTATATTCTTTATTATGCTCTAATTCTTTATTGCCATAATGATTTTTGTTTCTGTCTTTCTAATTAGACTATATAGCTTTTACAGAATAGCTTTTACACAGGATATTTGTTTTTCTGTTCGTGTAATTTAATCTTGAATGCTGGTAATCACAGCACATGCATATCTAAAAGGGACCAAATTCTGTTGTGTCGCCTTGGTAAAATTTTCTTTTTAAAACAATGCTTAGGAAATACAGGAGTTTGTGAAGGAATATCAGAAGGATATCTACTGCTAAACAATCAAACATCCAACAACCTCCCTCAGGAAAAAAAAAAAAATGAGCCAAGAAAAATGGTCAGTATTAAATTCTAATAGTTAGATCAACCTTTCCTACCTACTTTGTGAAATTCAGTGTTGGAGATTTGAGTGAGATGAAGTTGCACAAATCTGAACAGGGGCTACAGCATATACAAAGCAGGAGTGAATGAACCTGCACAGGATTTTGATGTTCACGTCTCTCTCTGCTAATGGCAACACCAAAGAAAGCTCTTTGGAAGACATCTACACTGTGTGCACAGCCAGAGGAGAAAAAATCCTCTTCCCTCCCTGTTTCCTATCCAGGCTGGAGTGGAACAGGTGTGCATCATCTCTACTGACTTGTGGTAACCAGAAAAATCCAGAACCAGGCACACAGGTACTGGCTTAAGGTCACCACACAGCAACTTCCAGCTGGAGCGTTAGATCCATGAGAAGTAGACAGCAGGGGTAGAATATCTCAGACAAGAGAAAATGCTTCAGAGAGAGAGAGAGATCTAAAACACTGTTTACTTTTTTGAGTCATTTCATGCTTCATTTCAGTCCTTTTTTACATATCTAATTAAGACCCCCATTAAAGACCTAAAATCCCCTCCAGGAAAACAGTGTCTCAGTCACTCTTTCGAGGCAGACTGTGGCACAGTCCTGTGCAAATGTTGGCTACAGGAGGACTGCAGAGGGAGAAACTGATGCTTAGTATGCCAGCTTGAGGAGTAGGTGACCTAGGTTTGAGGTCCTACTTGTTGAAGCTAAACTGCTCAATAGAAAGGAATGAAAATTTCCTGGGCTCAGAATAAGGACCAGAGAAGAAAAGCCATGACCATAAGAGCATTTACCTGCATTACAGCAGGTGCCCTACCAGCCTGGGAGTTTGGAAACTGTGATGGCTTGCTCGTATACTTCCTAAGTTTCATCTTGACACTGCTTAGGTGCCTGAATTCCTCCCTCTGATTTGGTTTTTGGTACTTCTATCAGTTGTGGCCAGGCCTCTCAATCCCAATTTGCTGGATCCAAGCCCTGTACTCCTCACCTACTGAAAATGGATACTAATATTAATGGGACTTTTGTCTTTGTGGTCCTATCTGTGAAGGGGTGGTAGTCTCTGTGCCATGAAAGTTCCTGAAACAGCATCTCCCATCCACCACCACCACCTCCTTACAGCTGAGAGATGTGCTACTGCAGCACAGCTGGCTTTCCTCACTTCAGGTTCAGGGAGCAACTCTCTACAAGCCAAACTATTGGGGCTTGCTCACTGTATTTTATAGCATAATGGACAACACATCAAGGGGAAAATAATCATATTTACATTTTTCTGCTAAGTGGAAGGAAAAGGAAATAGCATTCCAGAGAGTGATAAAATAAGAATGAATTCATTATAGGAATAGAGTGGCTAGGAGAATTTTTTAACATTTTAATAAATAAATGACATTTTCATCCACTACATGACTAGTATTCACATACAGATCATAGCATAGCAAGAAATTCTTCCTTTATAAGAATCCTGGCAGAATGATCCCATTTTGCAGGAAATCTTTCATTATGTTCAGGACTGCTTACCTTTAGTAATGAAAGCCAGATCTTTTACCAGTTAAGCCGCTTGCAAATCTTCTGTTTTTTTCAACCATCATAAAAATTGTCTAATCCATATCACAAACATGCATCCTTATTTAGCTGGCTCTGGATGCAAAAATGGTTACTGTCACACTGAGTGCTCATGGTCAAGGTTCAAGTAATGGCTAATGCTCTAAGTGAGGCTACACATAAGTGCGTTTTAGTTCGGAATGCATTGTCCTAGTTGGTGAACACAAAACAGCTCCCTAGCCATTTAATTATCTGAGATTATAATGATCCTAATTTTGAATAGGACTTTCTGCCACACCTTCTGGCTTCTGAAAAGCAGTGCCCTGAAGCAAAACCAAGTTTGTTCTCTTTGATTTTTTTTTTGGTGCTTTTTTTAATATTTCTAAGTCAATTCAATTTTTACAGGTTTATTATAGTGGTTTACATCTTATGTTTCTTCACAATGCTGGTTTATAGTTAGTTTCCCTTTTGGAAGCATTAAACATATGAAAATAGGGTGCACACACATGAGGGGATACTTACTCATGCAAATAATCCAATTGAACTCGGTGAACTTCCTGAAGACAGCATTACTCATGCAAGTAAGTGATTACAGGACTGTGTCACACAATGAACGGTGTGGGCCTGATTATCTTCTCACCTACACTGGTTTTACATCATTACAGTTGCACTGGCTCTAATGGAATTACTCCTCATTTTTCCTAATGTAAGAAAATTGAGACTCGCACACCCACTCAAAAAACTTGATGATAATAACAATAATAATGACCACGAATGAATGATGACTCATTTAGGTACAGTGCAACAGAAGTAGATCTATAAGTGCATTTCTGTGAAGATCTTGCTATTAGCCAAATTCATTGTGGAGACTGATCCCTATCTGAGCAGGGTTGCAGAGGGCTTAGAATTTGACATGCAGTGCTCATTATCAATTCTTTCTGACTCTGGAGAACAAATTTTCTCAAAGTCCTCAGAGAAAGGTAAGGAAAATATTACTGCATTTACCTTATACATAGCATAAGACAAGCATAAAGGGGATTAATTTAAAATATTTTCAGATGCTACAAAATACATGTGTTCTACAAACACTCGCAGGTGGTTGAAACCAAAGATCCTTGAGAAACTTATCAACTCAGTCATAGAAAACGTGCAGAAGTAGCACACAAGCCCCTATTTAGACAATAAAAGAATCCAGAAAACCAGCAGTGAGGTGTTACAACCCACAAGAGATCTTATTAGCATCAGTTTTCCTCAGTGGGCACCTCCATGGAAAGATTTTGTACCCCTTCTTCCAGGCAGTTTTGTACGCCAAAGAGAATGAACATTTCTCAAAACCCATGCAGGAATGATTCTGATTCTGCATTCAATTCTCAAAATTATCAATTTTGATAACTTAAAAATTCAACTTCATGTATTTGCCAAATTAAAATCTCCCTGGATCTCCAGCATGATTGCGTTGATGAATTGAATCCTTCTAGTCCATTTAACATGAAATAACAGACTTGTGTTGATGGTGCTTTTGTTCTTGATAGTAGGAGAACTTGTTACTGAAAAATTAGCTACTCACCCTGAAGTAATAACTAACATTCCAGCTCCTGAATATAAAAATGAAGAAAAAGCAGATGGAAATAAACAAAAATTGTATTAATAATACATAACGAAGTGATGCCTACAAGTGATATTTCAGCAGGGCAGAAAAATAGGAAAACTACGGTTTTCATTTGGCCTTAATGTATGTGTCCCTCTCTAATGCTTCCATCTTCAAGCAGTTCTGTTTTATTGACACAACAACACAAATTGCAGAAGTAAATTGAATCACAGGCTCAGAATGTAAAAATCAATGAGAAATAATTTTGTAGCACTAAAGTGAACAGTGTAATGCTAGGTATTCATTTAATTAACCATGAGCCTTTCCACATAATGCACAATCATTGCCAGCTTTTCAGCTCACGGTTATTCCAGGAATAATGGGTTTGGGATTCATCTTTAGAAAACCTGCATTAATATTTGAAAGCATTTAAATCCATTAGTGGGTCATCTGAACACTGCAGGTCACTTTTACATTGCTAATTGAAACAATAGTAATGGGTTATAATCTACTATCTAATAATGCCTGGAGTGTTTTACCGCTTTTATATCTGCAGATTCCAGGAAATATGTAAATTTGTTGCTGAAGTGTTATAAAATATGGAAATTTAAATGGCAAACATGAAACTATTTTTTTTTATAAATTTAAAAAGAAAGCCACTCACAGCTTTAATAAACTGAAGAGTTACACTATATTTTGATGTCAGGATAAATTCCTTTCTATAGACTTTACAGTGTTCATCGCTTCTGCGCTGTAGGCTTAACATCTGGCATTCACATTTTCAACATTGCCATTAGGAGAAAGTGAATATCATTAAACCAGTGAGTAAACAATCATGTCATTGTTTCCATATGCAAGCTATACATTGACTCAGTCTGTTGTGTTCTGACAGCAATGTGTTTTGTTTTGGTTAGGTTTTATCCTTCCATGATTTGATGCAAACTTTTTTTTTCATGGGATTTTCTGTTTCTCCTGCATGTAGAAGTAGCCATACCATATGGAAGTCTGAATTTAGGGTGGCTTACTTTCAGTTTTGTGCTGCTTTTCTTTTTTTATTTTTCCTTTTTTTTTTTTTTTAATTAAAAGGTACTGAAAGGTAAAGTTGCTTCACGAATCTTTCAGGTAATTGAATAGAACACAAATTGATACTTAAACCCTCATTTTAGTTTTTAATTAAACAAGCATCTTGCACATTTACCTGCATCTTCATAGGCTTAATTACAGTCTGATTGGGCAAAAAGATCCTGAGAAGAGCATCTCATTACCTCTAGGTAGGCTGCACTGGCAGGAATGTGTGGCATGTGCATAAGGGGAGGCATGTGTGTTAGTGAACGTGTTTAAATAATTTACTTGGTTAATAAAATATGGATGGCATGTTTGAGGGAAAATTGTGGATCATTGTATCACCTTTGCACTCACCAGTGGAAAAAAAAATCAGTCTGTAATGTGGTTGATGGGAGAAAAAAAAAAAATATATATATAGTGGGTAACATTTTAACACAAACCCATTAAACTGGGAACAATTCTATATTCAGCAAGGTAAACAAACTTCTTGCTTCCTAGTGACATGTGTATTGCCCTAACGTGTGTCATTCTGTTTGGAAAATAATGGCTTTTGTGGATGAATAAACCCCAGAGCTTTTATGGCTTATTCCTGAGTGGTGTGATATTTGGTCCTCTAAAAATACAAAGCATCCAAAGCTCCCTTCTTGCTTTGTTTCACAAGAGGAAAGGGGGCTGCAGATGGGATCTTATTCTGTAGGTTCTTGTTTGAGGTGACAGCATTGTTACAAGAAAGCTATAATTTCATTAGTATATTTTTTAAACAATAGCTATTGATCAGGGCTGTCAGACGCTGTCAGAGGCAGAATCCTTCCTATTCAGTATCTCTTAGCATGTGAGGAGGAGAGCATATAGTGTTTCTCCCCAGCTGACTGGTATGCCTCTCCCCAGGAACTGCTCTGTGATGAAGTCTGCAGGCAGGGCTGGCAGAGGCAAGATGGTCTCAGGAGAGAGAAAAGCCCCTTCTACCCCAGCAAGAAATAATGCCTGAGTAGGCATGCCAGCACTGGGGAGTGAGAGCCCTTTTGTGCTTGGGGAGGGTTGCTCTGCCAAGGTGATATGGCTACAGTGTGAGGGGGGGCCTAGCTCATCAAGATGAAAAGAATATCACCTCTGGTTTTCATTGCTATGCAGGCGATGAATTAAAATAATCTCCACTGGGATATGATAAAGATATTCAAAAGGCAGGTTTTAGTTGAATTTCAAAAATATGCAAAGCCGGAAATAGCAGGAGATGCTCACTGGTAGATAGTCTCAGCTCGAACTGGCGATACTCTAGAGTGGCAAGACAAGCATCTACTCTGAGCCAAGAAGAATGTTATCCACAGAGATAGATTGCTCTTAAATTACCTAGAGCGATAGAACATGCAAAATTCCCAAAATACAACCTGTCACTCTCTAACCTTTCTTCAGCATAGGCCAAACCTTAGTAAACCCACTTGTGTTTCTACAGGCCTATAGGGAATCAAGGAACCTGTATTCCGTCACTGCCTAGCACATATCTTCCCTAGAACCACCTTGTGTTAGCCAAAACCTCTGAACCTGGGATACAGTAATTGTAAATAACATAGGTAGATGCTTTGGCTAGAAACAACTACATTTCCCCTTCATTTTCAATATACCATGTAAACCAAACCATGGATCACACATACAGGCAGGAACTGAATGCTAGTAATGGTTGATAGAGGCCTTCCAGGTTGTACAGTAAAGTATCCTTGAGCTCCAGCCCTCTGTGCTGGAGAATAAGCTGCCAGTGAGTGCAGTTTTTTCAGCCTATTCTCACATTTGTGCTTGGTTGAGGTTTTATTTAACATTGGAAACCCCAAACAGATGATGGTTCTGGATAATATGGTTTGTGCTGTTGGTGAGCTTGCAAAAGAGCACTTATTAAGCAAACAGTTTTTATTGTTTTTAAAAGCTTTAAGAAGGCCTTTCCCCCCTCTTTTCTTGGAAAGGAGAAAGATCTGTAATTCCATGGCATGGAAATATTGCTGTACTTTAACGAGGGCTTTTTCTTTTAAAAATAAGTGCTCTGCATTGACTGGATAACCAGAACCCTCCATATCTTACATATCACACGTTCAAACACAGATGCAGCCATGCACCACCAGGTCTGAACACCTGGCCTTGAGAAAAGAAAGGAATTTCTCTTCTGAAGAGGTGTCTGTATCATAAGGACAGTCAGTGTTGGCAATCTCAGCAAAGGGCTAATGTAAAATGTGGAGACAAATCCCGTATTTTAATCCCAGAATACTTTTCCATATGCTGCCATGGCTATATTCAGATAAACAGTGAGTTCAAACACTGTGGTCCTTTCTCCAGGAAAATTCCCCTTTGAACTAAGTTTTGCTTGAGTGATGACAGTATTTGTCGCATAATAAGGTCTTTAATTTGCTGCAATGTCAATAAGGCACCTTGTCAAGGATATTACACTTAATTAAACAATAAATAAACCAGACCCACCCTGCTCCAATCAGATAAAACTTGCCTGGCTGCCCAGCTTTGGAGGCTGACAGGGTTCAGGGACTGTTTAGGTGAGTCTGAAGTGAGGCAGGGAAGTCAAGACTTGCCGGGCAGTAACCCCAAGAGGGTGCTGGGACAGTCTGGGTGAGATGTGTGCCCTGTCTTTGCAGACAGGGAGAAACAGAGAGCTGAGTCTAAACAGAACTGCACAAGCAGCAGACAGAGTCTCAAGGGAAGTGTGTCCCTGTTGAGACATTTTCCCTTGGTAAAATTAGCAAGTTCAGCTTCAGCTGTGCAGTATGTTGGCCGAAATCTCAAGAAACCCTGGAACCAATTTATTCCATCTGGAAATTAGTTTCAGCTTTTATTGCTTTCAATTTTTGTTCCAGAGCAGATTCTGTTTCCAAAGAGAGGTCTGTGGTCCTTTGTCCTTCAGGATATTTTTTTTTTTTTTTTTTTTTAGATTTCCAAAGCATATTAATTAGAAAGTTTTGGGGGAACAAAAAAAAAGAAAAAAAAAAAAAAAAAAAAAAAAGAAAAAAAAAGGAAAAGAAAAGGAACATCTTGATTTTTAATTTTTTTTTTCTTGCCATTAATTCTCTGTATAATAAGATGTTTCAATGGAAGCTCCTTTGCAGGCACATCTCAAATATCAGCACCTGACATGAGATCCTCTTGGAAATATAAATAATTTCTTCTATCAAGCAGGTATTTTTACCTGTTCTTTATATTTGTCATTTAATGAAACTGCAGCTGAGCCTTTTATTTAACCATTTGTCATTAACAGGCAAAAGGAAAAGGGGACAGGCGTGGAGAGGTACCCAGTGTCTGTTAAACACAATCTGTGTGTATTCATTGCCAAAGTAGTTAAATATTCCTAAGTCACATCTGAACATCTGCTTCTGGTTTAGTGCTTTGATTGAAATTATTTTAAATGTGCTTCTACCTGAAAATTATTTCTTTTAAAAGGTGAAGGCTGGTGGTGATTTTCTCACTAAGAATGACAGCACTTCATCAGTAGAGCATCCTTGGCTCTCAGGAAATCCACCATCTGCTTACTTCTCCACTTTTTTAAGGAATAGAAAATCTGAAAACTAAACAAAAACAGGGAGGGGGAAAAAAAAAACTGCAAGTGAACAATCCTAATGGATTTCGCATGCAATGTGTTTCTCTGCATAGTTCACCATTTTTCACAGCAACTCGTTCTTCTAAACTGGTAACCCTGGGTTATCTGCTAAAAGTTTTTCACCCAGAGCTGAAACCTGTTCTGATGAATGCTGACAAATGAAGTAAAAAAATCATGAATGAAGTCTGCCACCCTGGGCTAACTCATTTGTAACTCAGAAGTAGTGATTAATAAAGATTTTGAGTGAAGAGAGGCAAGATGAAGGGAACATGGACACAGCTCCCAAATCTATGTTTGTTCACAAGGATAAGATTGAAAGACACCTCTAAGACAATGAATCCCAAACTTTTACTACAGGCAATGATAAAATTACTTGTGTAAGTGATATAAATGTATCAATGTCCATCTGAAAGCAAGCTATGATTTCACTCTTACTACTTCTTATTCCAGCTCCTCACTCCTTTGCATGCTTTTAACCTCTAATCTTCTTTTAATTTCCAAATCTATTAATTTGTGGACTCTATCAGCATTCAACAGCATCCTCCAGCTGAAAACATTTTTTCTACATCCTGACTGTCCTTCTCTCACTTCCAAGAATGCAGAAAGTGGTCCTGTTCCTCTGAGCTTTCTTTGTTTTTTAGATTATAAGGGGAAGCAACTTGTTTCTACCCATACAACAGGATTTCTGCTTTCACTTATCCTACTAATGCCCTGTCTCTGCACCTGCTCAGTTTGAATTCAAATCCACTGCACACTGGTGATCACAGGGAGATGTGGGTCTTACTGATGTCTCATGTGGAGGTAGTTGCTCTTTCCATAACTTTCCTTAACACACTGCATCTAAGTTGCTCATATGCACCTTGGCCAAGGTCAGTGAT
Source organism: Trochalopteron elliotii (assembly GCA_024734555.1). Lineage (NCBI taxonomy): Eukaryota > Metazoa > Chordata > Aves > Passeriformes > Leiothrichidae > Trochalopteron > Trochalopteron elliotii. Next base: position 1,782,090 of record JANPWX010000022.1, read on the forward strand.
GCCCCTGGGATGACTCACATCATAGGTTTGTACATTTAAGTGAGTGTAGGCCGTGGATCTGCATGTGAAAACTCTCATGCTCACCCCACCCCAGTGGTTCCAGAATAGAGGAGCTACAGTTTCTATTTCTTATTCTGCAAGAACACAACCTATATCTCTTTATGCTCCTCTTCACACTGTTTGGGGCTATCCTGCTGAGAAGCAGGTTGCACATCTTTCACCTGCCAAAGTCTGTGACTTCACACTTGCTGTGATAAAAAGAAAATTAATCCTAAATGCTCATAAAAATCCTCTACCACAGAAGATGTACCTGAAACCTCTGAATAAGAGGTAGATGTCACTGGACTATAGATGTCCTCTATAAACAGTTCCTTCTAGTTCCCAGTCTAACCAAATTGGATAGAGGATGTTAAAAATAAGGACTTTGAATAGAGGGAAGAAAGAAAATCGAGCTGCTATTCAGCTGAAATCCTCTAATCTCTAATAAACTGGGTATTATAGCAAAATTAAAAAGGAAACATATGATGGCAATATTAAGACCAAAGGCCATTAGTAAAGAGTGTCACTGCCAAAGCTCACTTTCAGTGATATCTCTGTGCTAATGGACATAACATTCATTAGCACACCCGTGCTCATTCTGCCTCCTCTTAGCAGTACACTGTTTGCTTTATGCCTCTGCAAGTTGTCTTTCCTTTCCCCTTTTCTCCATCACTAAACTGAAAGCTATTTGACAGTTTCTGGCATCTCTATTAAATTGTGGGAAACGTGGAAATTATTAACTTTTGAACCACAAAACTAAAAACACCCTCACACATTCTGAAGCTGAAACAGGTTGTGAATGAGGTAGCTTCTTCTGATAGGGCTCACAGAGGCAGCAGGAGAGCATGGGGAGAGAGGGAGGCTGACCCCATTGGCTTATTCTGTCAATTTGGGTTTCGCTGTTGTCATTAGAGATCAAAAGACTGTGATCACCTTTCTGATTGCTCCTTCTCTAGTAAACAACCTCGAAGTGAGTTCATTAAATATTAAACGGCCCTGATATCTATTAATGTTATCGGACACATGAAATATGCCTGATGGATTTATTCTGCTGTAAAGGAACCATATCCCAGTGTCCCTCCTGGGACCATGCTCCAGCTGTTTAAACTATAATTCCATCACTAGGAGGAATGGTTGAGGCTGACCTCCATGAAATGTACTCATTGTTGCTCAGCCTGTGAATTGTAAATGAAACCTTTTGTAATAATGTTAAAATATGCATGCAGAGGAATTAAAGCATTGGAGGTCAGCAGCGGAGCCTCACAGTGGGGTCGCTGTTGGCTCAGAGCAGCTGGTGGCTGCACTCCCACAAAAATGATACCCAGAGGTTGTTTAGGGGGCTGGCTGTGTGCATGACTGGGCTTGACAGATCTATTGCTGCATCTCAGTGAATCTCAATCTGGTTTTGATTGTCTTCTGCCTCAGTGTTGGTTGTTTTGAGCACCTTGCTCTTTTGGAGGAGCCAAGTTTCTCGGTACCTTGTCCCTGGTTCAGTGCCAGAGCTCTTTATGGCTCTGTGTGGGATCATTAAAACATTATACCACACTTTAAGCTTCAGCTTTCCACATATTGATTTTGTGCCTGCTTTCTAGTTATTTATGACATGAACTCTATCTACATGTCCATGAGAGAAGGAGCATATGCATAAATTCCAGCTAATAAAAACAACAGAGCCTGGGACAGCCCTTCAGTCTAGAGTCTGAGGAAGGAAAAACCAGCCAGTGCCAGGATGAACCTTGTAAACTTCTGAAGGGGTTAAAAAGTACCTCTGCTGAGCCTGGAGCAATGACCAGGAGGTCCTTATGCACTGCTTTCTTCCCTTTGGGAAGACACATGTAATTCTATGCAGTGAGACCCTTGCACTATTCCTGGTACTCTACTTTCACGACAGGTTTTTTTTCTATGCTTTACATGCTGTGAATCCTCAAATGCCTGAAGTGTTTTAAAAGCTTTACAAAAATTAAGTGCTCCAAAAAAATCTCTGATAAGTTTTAATACAGAAAGATAAGTGGCAGCTTCTCTGCTGGGCTTACCAGCAGTCAGTCAATGCCACATCTTCAGTGTCAGCAGGCAACTGAATTGCATATCCTAAAAGTGAAGCAAAGGTATTCACCTTGGTATTGCCAATGCAAGGGTTTCACCAGTTTAGCACCTTTGTTGTCACATTCTTCAAAATCCTCATGGTCACTTCAGATCTCCAAGTGAATAACCAGGTCTGCGAGTTTTGAGTAATGATTATCTACACTCAGGGTTAAGGACTAAGTGTGGGAGAGAGGCCTTGAAAGATTAGTCCCCAATCTTTTCTTTTAGGAGCTCTAAATTTAAATGATGAAAATGAATTTTCCAGTCTCATCTGAGTCATAATTTTCCTGCAAAAAATCTTTATAGTATCTGGCTCAACATGATGTTTCCACTAAGATAAACTGGAGACTTTGCTGTCCCAGACCGATTACTGTTGAAGGATTAGGAGAAGCAGTTTAGGATAACACCAGCTAGTTTCTATTTTAACTCCACACCTGTCCATATACTATAGGAAAAAAAAAGAAAGAGAAAGAGAAAGAGGAAGAGGAAGAAAAAGAAAAAGAGGAAGAAAAAGAGGAAGAAAAAGAGGAAGAAAAAGAAAAAGAA